>PVKS010006148.1:0-34440 GCA_004027875.1 Aplodontia rufa
AGTGTGTCAGAGAGGTGGCTGCCAGATGGCCATGCAGAGGAGATGCAGCAGTGTGTCAGAGAGGTGGCTGCCAGATGGCCATGCAGAGGAGATGCAGCAGTGTGTCAGAGAGGTGGCTGCCAGATGGCCATGCAGAGGAGATGCAGCAGTGTGTCAGAGAGGTAGATGTCTCCTCCATTTCCCCATTTTCGGGAACTGGAGGGAAGTATGTGGAGTTAAAGTCAGGCAGAGACGAGTGACCTCAGGTATAAGTAGGGACAGATTGGTGATCACTGGAGGGTAGGAAGGGAGCTGGGTAGAACGAGGCTGGGCAACAGGAGCCAACAGTGTGAGGTAAGAGCAGCAAGTCCCAGAGTTCTGCGGTACAGCAGGTGACTGTAGATGAAAACAGTGCACTTTGTGCTTTTGAAGAGCTCTGTGAGGACTTTAAAACTTCCCGACACAAGTAAATGGTGGATTGTAAAGAATGAAATGCTTTTATCCTGACTTTAATATTATATATAGATTCAATTTTTCAAATTATCACCCAGTGCCCTATAAGTATGTATAATTACTGTGTGTCAATGATAAATGAATGTCTACAAGGCCTTTAGCACAATTTAAATTCCTTTTAAATGTTCTAATAATGCTCTGTGGTATTAATTGCTATTTTTCCCATAATGGAAAATTGTGCACTTTTCTTCCTCTGTCTTGTCCTTGTAAACAATGCTACCTTAAATGTCCCAGAATGCACATCTTATATACTTGTGCTCTTTTTCTCTGTGGGCCATATCTCAGGATAGAACTGATGGTTGAAATTATATGTGTTTTAAATTAACTAGACATGGCTTTCCGAAAGCCCTGGCAGGAGCATTTCCTTGCTCGTGTAGCACTTTCATCCTCCGCTTCTCGCCAGCATCAGGTGTAGTGCTCAGTTTCTGCCGGGCTGTATAGTGCCCTCTCCTCCCTGATTCCGCTGGTATCCTCTTCACTGCTTCTGAGCGATTTTCTTAGATATTTTTTAGCCATATGATTTGCTCTTCCATAGTTGCCTGTTTTGATTTTAAAACTCTGGTACCTATTTAATTGTCAATGGCAAGAGCTCCTTGTGTATTATAGGCACGCATATTCGCCACCTGAGTGTTAATGGTGGTTTACCTACAGTTTATCTTTGATTTATTTATGTCATCTTTTGTCATGAAAGTTTTCAATTTTTATACAGTCAAGAGTACTTTTCCTTTCTTTCGTAAATTCTACCTTTTCTGACTTTAAGATTATCTCTCCCTCTTCTTAAATATGTCTAATTTTCTTCTACAGTTTTTTATTATTAGATTATTTTATACCTAAATTGATTTTTTTTTAAATCTATTTTTTAAAAAATTTGTTTTAAGATAGGTATCCAACTTTATTTTCCTCTACAGGAGAAATCATGTGTGGCAGCATGACTTTTTAAGTGGCTTAAGTTTTACAGCTGATTTAAACTTCCAATTGTGAAGTGCACTTCTTTAAAATGCACCGGGGCAAGGGCACAGGTTCTCCAGTCTGTCCAATCATTGATCTGCACATTCCAGGTCAACATAATTGAATATTCTGATCACAGAAAATGTAATTCCTTTCTCAATTTAGATTTTGTGGTTCTTAGACATCTGTTTTTTCTTCCAATAAAATATTAAGACCATTTTATCCAATTAAAATTCGCTGAGATTCTCTTTGAAATTGCAATAAATTTCTGTTTCTGTCAGGACAATGAATAATTGTACATCAGCCTTTTAATACAAAGGCACCATATACTTTTCCACCTGCCAGATCTTGTTTTACATAGATTAATGATATTTTAGTGGTACTTACCCTTAAAATTTCTTCCTCAAAATTTTACAAATTTAAGAAAATTGTGTTTGTCAATGAGACATTCACAGTTTTCACATTTTATGCCTACATGCACAGTATGGAGTAGGAAATGTAATTGATTGCTTTGTGTTTTGTAAGTGTGCGATCACCTTTCAAAATATTGTTGAATGATTCCGATAGTGTTTCTTTTCTATTTTGTTATTTTAGAGACTCCCTCTCTGGATAAACAATCTAATGTTTAGTTTTTAGGTTTTCCTTCAATTTGAAGCATAATTTTGGTGTCATTTGTATTTTCACATGGTTACACACACCATGTGAACATTGTGTAGTGATGTTGTAACATCAATCTCTAACTCCTGATTTTAATTGAAATTATTTTCATATTTGGCAATTTAGAATAATTTTTGATATTTTGATGTAATTTTTTAAAAGGTAAGTCAATTTTAAGTAGGATCCTTCTATTCCTATTTTTATTAGTACTCTATTAGAAACAGCTAAATTTAGCTTAATTTTTAATTTAATTTTATTATCTATTATAGGCATAATCAAGGTATTTTTCTCTACTTAATTGCTGTGTGGAAGATTATGTTACTACACTTTTGTTTCTGGGCTGGAACTATGCTTGGTTGTAGAGAATGGATTCCACTGACTAGTACAGTTCAACTTTTTGAATATATGTTTCTAGGTGATATTAGGGTTTTGATATTATTTTTACTGTATTTTGATGATTAAGAGTGTAGATTTCATAATATTGATTGGGAAGCATTTGATCTTCTTGAGATCTAGAATATTTTAAGTTGCATTGGAATTCTTTGATCTTAGGTTAGATGAAATCAGTTGTGAACCCATCCTGTATTGGTGGTTTATTCCATAATAAATCCTGAAAATTTTATACTCCTTCCTTTGATAGTTTTTGTATTGATTTTTTCCCTATTTCTTAAGGTAATTTTGAACATTTATATTTCTCTAAGAAACCGTTCATTTGCTCTGGGTTTTCAAATTTGCTACAATCAAATTGCATGTGTTATTTTATTATACTTCTTTTATTTCCCCACATTTATAATCACCTCCTTTTTCAATCCTGTTCCCAATAATTTTGCATCACTGTGACCACACACCTGACAAGAATCACCTAAAGGTAGGGAGATCTATTTGGGCTCATGGTTTCAGAGGATTCCTCCAGGGTCAGACCTCCACCGTCTGGCCTCACTGGGATGCTGGAGGAGGTCCAGAGCAGAGAGAGCATCCTGGTGGAAAGCCTGGTAGAGGAGAGCTGCTCTGCTCATGCCAGCCAGGAAGCAGAGGGAGAGGGGCCAACACAGGAGCCTTCCTGGGCTGGCTCCATGACCTGGGTCCTGCTGCCCGTGGATCATAATCCATGAAGTGGATTCATCCACTAATGAGGGCGGAGCCATGTGATCTAGCCCTGAGTTCTGCTGTGTGGCCTAAGGGCTCTAGGGGCCTTCAAACCACAGCATCGATTTTGGACAATTAGCCGTGCCCGTTTTGTTCCTTCAGTGAGACAAAGGGTCTGTTTGTCTATTGATCTTTTTGAAGCTGACTTTTAAATGCCTATTTCTTCCACATGTCATTTTCCCACGGAGGGGGGCTTACTTTCTCCTGGGTGAGCCCTGTTCCTCTTCACTGGAGCTTTGGGGAGCAGGACTTGGTTCCCTGCCGCTCTGTCTCCCAGATGCTCAGCACCTGGCCAGTGCACGAGCGCCCTCCTTCGTTAACGTGGACAGGTGTGGAGGGGCGTTCCATGCACTCCTCTGCTTAATGTATGAATCCACACCCCAGCCCCCTGAGGTAGGCCGGGGGAATGATGGAGAAGTAAGAGGAGAACAGATTATCACTTGGCGTGGAGAAGGCGCATCGCAGACTGCTGGGATTTCTGTTGAGCCTCCATGTTCAGCAAAGGTCTTTCTCCATCAGCTCAAGCTGAGTGAGCATTACGGGCTGTGGGAGTACAGGGGTGGACCAGGCAGCATAGACCCTCTTCCTCCTCCCTGCCCAGGGGACGGACCTCTGCAAGGAAGCCCCAGCTCCCACTTCACCATGTCCCAGTGAAGGTCAGGTCTTCGAGCTTTGGTTTAAACACTATTCAGCCGTAGGGAGACCCCCGTCTCATAACAAGCAACAGCGGTGTATGAACTGATTGTAAGTCGATACTACCGGCTTCAGCACTTTCAACAGTTAAAATGCAACCGAGTTTGTATTCTGCCAGGTTGTCAGAGGTAGGTGTGGACGTACTTCTTAAAACAGCCTACTCTAGTGCAGGGCACACTGAAGGGGGAAAGCTAATGCAGCCTGGTAGTAATTCTGAAAACTAAACTCGCAGCTATGCATTAAGACGGTGGCCACACTTTCTCCTCATTACAGAGAGGAGGAGGCGGAGAGGCACTGTGAGTTCACTCAGTACCTGGTGTTATGAGAACAAGACACTGATCTAATTAGTGTTAACATTCAGATAGGAGTGTGTTTTATTTTGATTGCTGTTAAAGGCTTCTGTGCCCCAGAAAAAATTGCTTCCTATTTTCCAACGTGAATATTTCAAAGGTTTTGAAACATTTGACTGCTTCTCACATCACTGTGCCCAACCTAAAGGCAGCAATACTTCCTTTGGCAGATTAGCCAATTAGAAGACAGGGTAACAATGTAAAAGTTCAAACCGATGCTCCTTCACATGTATGCCAAATCTGTGGAGTAGCTATGCCACTGGTGGTTTGATGACAAATTTATACCACATTCATCTCTCCCTGCCTCATAAAATACAGTATGGTCAGAAAACTGCTGGGCTTTTACTGGGCATTCATAATAAATAGAGGTCATCATGCTGGGCACAGTGACACACACCTGAATCCCAACCACTTGGGAGCCTGAGGCAGGAGGATCACAAGTTTGAGGCCAGCCTGGCAACTTCAGAAGACATAGTTTCAAAACAAAATTTAAAAAGGGCAAAAGTTGTAGCTCAGTGGTAGTATAGTATGGGATCCCTAAAAGATGTGCTAGAGGACCCCCCCTATATATAGTGGGAGACCCCATTCCTGGTAGGAGGCCTTCTTCCTTTGGAAAAATTTACATTTCAGGTTTCTCTTGATAAACACTCTGCTGTGTGTGTGTGTGTGTGTGTGTGTGTGTGTGTATGTGGTCATTGGAGTGGGAGATGTCCCTGAGGTATCCCAGGGAAGCCACATAGGGTCATCAGTTCCTTGACCCATCCTAGCAAGTGGCACTGATAGAAGAAAACTAAAGAAACTGAAAAGCTTCTCATGAGTTCCCAAAAGTGACCCCCTGAAAAGTGCCTGCTGACTCTTTAATAACATATTGGAAAAGGGTCAATTCTAAGCAACTTGGTCTTAAACACCTGGGAGGAGCGTAACACCAAAAGAAAATCCAGGTATGCATCACATGATAATGCTCGCTTTCAGATTGAGGAAGGAAACCATCGCCAAGCTGGAGGGTGGAGATTTTATGATGGTCATCCCTGAGACTCTGGCTCCTGCCTTTATCAAACAGTTCCACAGGGGGACACACATTGGCCATGCACTTACAGAGTTCTAAGTCAACATTTCTATATCCCCAAGCTCACAAGTATTTCCTGGACAATATGCAAGCAATGTGAAAATTTGCCTGCAGCCCATACTAGGATCCAAGGGTTCCACCAGGAGTTCAAAATGTAGGAGGAGCATCTTTGAGGATCTAGAAATAGACTTTACTAAACTGCCACACTCACAGGGCTATACATATCTTTTGGTTTTTGTGTGCTCTTACTCTGGCTGGGTAGAAGTCTTCCCAACCCACACAGAAAAAGCTTGAGAGGTAGCGAAGATGCTCTTCCAGGAAACTGATCTCAGATTTGACCTCCCAGTAACAATTGGCTCAGACAGTGGGCCAGTTTTTGTGGCAGAGGTAATGTAATTGTTGGCCAAAAGTTTAAATATCAGCTGGAAACTACATACCACAAAGACCACAAAGTTCTTGTAGAGAGGATAAATAAAATTTTAAAGGCTCAATTGGGTAAATTGTGTCAAGAAACTCACTTACGTTGGGATGAAATCCTCCCTATTTCACTGTTGAGAATTAGATCCACTCCTACTAAGAGGACTGGGTTCTCTTCTTATGAGACAATGTATAGGAGATCACCCCCTTTTATCAGGAGACAACAGAGAAACAAATTTATAGTTAACATTAAGAAAACAACTTCAGGCTCTTGGGAAAAAACAAAACTTACAGATTGTCAACCAATGGGTCAGAGAAAGGTTACCAGTATACACTCCTTCAGACTGGGAGATTCAGTCTCGGTTAAGGAATGGAATGTCCAACCCTTAAAACCTCTTTAAAGAGGCCCTTTCACCATCATTTTATCTACCCCTCCTGCACTAAAGGTTATAGATACAGGTGCCTGGATTCATCAGACCAGGGTGAAGCCTGCAGCCACCAGCTGGGAATGCACCCAGACTGTGCTAGACCCTTAAGCTGACCCCTGAAGGAAGGAACACCAAACAAGCTTGAGGACAAGAGCCCTGCCCTGGTCACCCACGAAGCTGAGCATGGCTGAAGCTTGAGGAGACGGCACCTCTGCTGCCTGAACTGGCCAACAGGACAAATGTATCCTCTAAGATAGTTCTTAGGCCTTGAACTATATCCATAGTCCTTTCCTTGGTCTTTGCCACAAGGCTGACAGCAGTGGCTCCTACTGCCTGGACTCTTGGTAACAGAATTTTATTTGTACTTCCCTATCTTACTTTCATAGGATTTCTAGAATTTTATTGGTGTTATTAGCTTGATTTATTATTATATGGTCACTACCTGAGCAAAAGAAGTTTCTTGGGGATACTGTAATCCCATTTATATGCTCAAATGGATTCTCCAGTTACAAGCAGTATTAAATTTATAGCAAATAAAATAGCTCAGGAATTGCTGTCTCCAAATAGATGATAAAGGAAAGGTAATAAAAGACATCATTCAAACAATGCAAAAGATTGTTCACGTATCAGTCCAAATTTGGAATTGTTGAAACCCTGATAACTTCTTTCAAGAATGGTTTTCTACTTTTTGTGGATTTAAATGTTTACACTTGATCTTAGCCAAAAGGCCGAGAAGTGATAGGATTTAAATGTTTAATTGGCATAGTCAGGGTTAGGCTGTTAATTTCTTTGATATTTCCATGCTTGGCTTCCCCTTTGTGTAAAAACGATGAGCTTCATTATAGAAGTGGAAGTTAAAAAATAACAGCTAAGGTTATGGTATTATATAAAGTATTAAATGAAAAGATGAGGCTTTCTAGTTTAAAAAATTAAAATAGTGAGCCTCAAAGTGCAGGGGAGGCCCTAAAAGATGTGATAGGGGCTCCTGAATGCAGTGGGAGACCCCTCCCCCAGTAGGAGACGTCTTCTCTTGGGAAACCACGTTTCAGGTCTCTCTTGATGAACATCTGTAGATGTTTGTCTGCAGCTTATTCTCTCCTGCCAGAGCTCAGAGAAAGGCTTTTTAACAGTTTCTTTCTTCACTTGTAGCTTCCCTTTGTAACCAATCAACATGTATTAAAAACTGAGTGCACACTATAGCCTCCTAAAGGCTGTGAATTGTTGATATCCCCATTCCACACCATCCAGAAAGGACAGCTCCTGTGCTCTCTGGACCATGTTGCAACATCCATCAATAAACCTGCCCCTGAGAATTCCTCCAGGCTTCTGCCTCATCCCTCCCATCACAGCAGACACCTTGCCTAGCATGTGTGAGACCCTGGATCCAACCCCAGTGCTGAGAAGAGGCATTGCTGTATCACAAGGATTCTTAATGTAAACATCAGATCTAGATGATTGCTGTGGAAAACACGTAATCTACCAAGACTACTGACCTGGGTCCATATGGCTCACTATGCTGGTGCCCACATGCCTGCGAGCTCAGGGGAGTCTATAGGCCAACCTCACCCAGAGGACATGGTGGAGGGGCTGGGGTTAACTTACAGCAAGACCGTTCCCCAGTTAAGGTCACCATTCTGCTAAGTCCACGTAAGGTTCACAGTTTTTAAAACCTGTACATATTTAATGAAAGCAAAAACTGCTTTTTGCATTCTGAAATTCATTACATATAGATATTCAATTTTTAAATATTCAAATCACCCCTCCTTTTGTGGTGCAGGGGTTCAAGCCCAGGGCCCAGAGCATGCTGAACAAGTGCTCCCCCACTTGTTCTTGGCTCCCCCACATGCCAGCCCTCAACTTACATTTTATTTCTTTGGTTTTTTTTTTTTTGTCAACTTAAATTTTCTGAGTATTATTATTTATACCATAGGTCTTTCCTAAAATACAAGTCCAAGAACCACCTCTCATTGTGAAGCTCCTTACTCACACTTTTCTCAGTACTTTTACTTACTGTGTTTATTTTCCTTGTTATAGTCAAACCAATGTGGATAATATTGTTAAGAATATTTTGCTTTAATTCAAAAATGTTAAACTCTTACCGTCTTAGCAGTCCCCAAACAGATTTTTTTGTAAAATAATTCATGTAAGCCAGATGTGACACCTTTCTACAAAATTTGATTTGTTGTCTCATTAAATTAGTTTGAGACTTGAATCCCGGACGACCAGCAGCACAGGAGGTGCCTGCTCCGGCGACTCCAGCTAGTGCGGAAGGACACTGGCGCCAGGCAGTGGAGTCTCAGCCCAGGGCAGCAGCGGAGCTGTCAACTCAGCGTCCCGCAAATCCGGCTCTTTGCAACCTGTGAGGCTGTGTCCAGGCCTCGCTGGCTCCCGCATAGGGGCTGCCCAGCCCTTCGTGGGCCCGAGTCCTCTGAAGAATTGGTAGGTGACGAGGGGGTGCAGACTTCAGCTCTCGGCACAGCGTTGGGTGCATGTGCACTCTGGGTTCTCCTGGGCCAGGCCCTAATGGAGCTTCTGGACCCTGGGTAGGTATATGTTCAACTCTGAGCTTGCGGAGCTATTCCTCAGTGTGGTGGCACTTCACACTGTCCCACAGGCAGGAGGAAGTCCAGCTGCTCACGTCATCACCCATGCTCATACGTGGTCCGTCCTATTGAGGTGGCACCTAGTAGGCCTCTGTTGCTGGCCTCCTGTGCCTGAGTCCCATAAATCAGATGTGCTGCTCACCCCGAAAGTGAGAGAAGGTCACGGTGACTGCAGGAGACCTCTGGTCAACGTGGCCACTGTGGGGAGGCAGTGTGGCCCGTCTTCAGGTGTTGCCACACACAGGCTGGAGGGACAATTGGGGCAGGGGCGAGGGCTGCTTAATGAGCAGTCTTGGCAGGCTGGGTTCTGGCTGACCCTCTCTGCTCTGTTCTGCGAGTCGGCTCCAGAAAAGACTTCTCCAGGGCGCTCTCTGTTCACAGCTCAGGGTGCTTACTTGTCAGGGCTGTGTTCCGGAAAGAACCACTCTGGTGGATGACCAGTCCTGCCTGGGGCCGTCTCACTGCTGCAATGGGGTCCGTTTCACCATTTGCACATAACCCTGGCTGCGCTGCCACCGTGGCCCATCTTAACACTGAGCTGGCTTTCCCCTTCCCTGCCTCCCATCCCTCTCCACGGGGGAGCAAGATCACCTTCTTCCTGTCCTGGCCGAGTCCCTTGAGCTTCAGTTCATGGACCACAGAAACGAAGGAGTCAGCTTCCAGGCTGGCACCTGAGCATGTGAGAAATGGCTCCCTGTCGATGTGCACGTGGCTTTCAGCACTTAGAGCTCGAGGACTTTGTGTCAACAGATGTTCAGTGGCCCAGCACAGCATCTATGGGGGATTTTGATGGGCTGTCCAACTTATTCATGTACTTAAAATTTTTTGATGTTGTAAATGGTGTAATTTATTAATTTCTGACTTTATTTCTGGTAGAAGGAAATGCCATTGGCCTTTAAAAATAGCTTTGCAATCATGTGAGATTACAGTTTTTCAGGATATGCATGTTCCTATTTGAATTTCTCTTCCAATGTATGTTTTAATTTCACCAGGACAACAACTTCGTTGTTATTATGGAAGGCTTAGGAAACAGACAAGATGAAGGAACAGTTGGTCACCAGTTTTTATGACTGAAAATCTGTGGACTGAAAGTAGAGGTGTTTCCCAGCATTGAATAATGAAGCTGCTTGTTTTAAAAAGGTTTATTTTGCAAGGACTATGAACTCACATGCATTTGTGAGGAATAAACCAGGTGGCGTGTGCCCTTCCCTGGCTTGTCCCAGGGGTGCCTGCTGGGGCAGCTGCATTGGACGCCAGGACCAGGAGAGTGACCTTAGAGCTGGGCACATGGCCTCATTCAGATTGCCCCACTTTACGTGTTCTGTGTGTGTCTGTGGCTCTGAATGCGTGTAGACACGTGTCACTCCAGCACAGCAGCACACGGCACCGTCACGTCTTAGGGACCCTTGTGCTGCTGCAGGGCCAGCTGCCTCTGGCCTCATCCCTCTCTGCTGGCAGGTTTCCAGTCGTGTCCTCTGGAGCAGGTTGTGATGGCACCTACAGCAGGTTCGTGTCATGGACTGTCTCCTCCAGTGTTCTGCCCACGGTCACTGCAGGCTTCAGCAGTTGGTCCTCTGTGCTGCTTAGTGTGTCCCGCGGTCCGGCCGCTGCAGCTGTGGGGGCTCACACAGTACGTGCCTGGGTGGCTTCCCCTTGGGTGCTCATGAGGAAGACTGCTGGGCATGCCTGTGTGCAGGTGTTTCTTCCTGCTGGTGGCCAGGTTGCTCTCAGCCCCTGGGCGCCCCTGGTCCTCCCTGCTCAGCCTCCCGTGCTGGGACTGCAGATGCACATCAGGCCTCTCGTGCACTCCGGACTTGGCGACTGCGCTCTTTCCGGGGGGAGAGCCCAGGAGCGCCTCCGCTGGGGCCTGCGGTGCTTCCTGTTGGTTTCCAGGACACTGCCAGCTATTCTCCCAGCACTGCACTGTTTTCGCTCCACGGGCAACGTGTGAATCGCCTTCTGCTTTCTCTGTCTTTCACCAAGGTTCAGTGTGGCACGCTGTTACTTTAGCCATTTGGGCAGGTGTGGATTTGGCTCAGGGAGTCACATCGCCAGCCCTTTCTATTTTATTTTTTTCTTTTTGGGACGGTTACTTGCTACTTAAAGATTGTGTCTGGCAGTTTCTCTCTTTGTCTTCAGTTTTGGAAGTTTCTGCTGATGAGTCCTTGGGCTTCCTGGTTCTTCCCGTGGTCATGCCTGGTCTAGTGACAGTCCCACTGAAGGCATTCTCCACTGCTGCTACCATGTTCTTTGATGTCTGTGACCTCTCTTGCTTTCGTTGATGCTCGTGTCCGTACCTCCACTATCCATCTGCTCTTGCAGCTGTCTGCTTTCTCCTCCGGTATCCTGAGCACGTGGAGCACAGAGGTTTTAGCTTCCTGCTTAGGTCATTCCAACACCCCTGCTATGTCTGATTCTGGCTCTGATGCTGTCTCTGAAACTCGGCTGCCTTTTGTATTCCCTGTAAAGCCAGCAGGACTCCTGGGTACAGGAATGGAGGTGAAGAGGCGTTTGGCGATGTGGTTGAGGGAGGCATTCTGCACGGCTGTGATGAAGTCTCGCGTTCTCAGTGGACCTGTGGCACCAGGTTTCCCTTTTGCAAGGGCTTCCTAGTTTTCTCTGCCCCTCAAGTGAGATAGGAAGGATGGAGTGGCTGGAGCTGGACATTTCCATCTCCCAGGCTGCTGTTCCCTGATGAAACCCAGTCTGATGGGTGCAGCAACAGAGTTCCCAGCTGGCCCCATTGAGAAGCAAAGAATGCTCAGGAGTGTTTAAAAGTGATCATTTCCAGCCTGGGCACAGCGTGCATGCCTGTAATCCCAATGACTCAGGGGGATGAGGCGGGAGAATTTCAAGTTCAAGGCCAAATTCAGCAACTTAGTGTGACCCTATTTCAAAATTAAAACAAGGCCTGGGGATGTAGCTCAGTGGAAATGCATCCCTGGGTTCAATCCCCAGTGCTACCTCCTCTCTAAATAAATTTTTTTGCCCTGCTCTGCAAAAACCCTAAGGGGATTTCTCTGTATCTCAGCATGAGGCCCAGGTAGACACCAGAGATGACCCACAGGGTGTGCCCCCCACCTGAGTGAACACCTAGAGACTTCTGCTCTTGGCCTGGTCACCTTGGAGCCTCCAGCCATCCGTCAGTTAGAGTTTGGGATTTCCTACCCTTGGGGAAAGCCCACCAAGCTTTCTGCTTAGGGATTGCTGCTTTAACAGGTTGTGATTCTCGAAGACTCCGCGTGCGTCTACAGTTTCCCAGGGCCTCATGCTACCGTGGAGCTACAGCTCCGCTGCTGCTTTTAGAACAGCAGTTTGCCCTGTGACCTCGATTCTCTGATGGATGTGAGCAAAGTGGCTAATTATCAGTGAGCTCAGGTTTTACTTGCTACAGAGGGGTGACAACTTCCAGGCTCCTTACAGACGGAGCAAAGCCAGAAGCCCTTCTGTGACCTTTTCATTCCTTGATTTCACTGTCAACGTTTGCTGTTTGACTGATTGTTTATTGTTTCATTTCTCATCCCTCGTAGTTCCTTGACTTTTTATTACCACCTTTATTTGCAGTGATTGGAACCTTTACTTCACTTGAGTCTGTTTCCAGCCCCATTTCCTCTGCTGATTGGTTAACCCCGCTGCTTGGCCACGTCTTACCCTCTCATCACTCTGTTCTTCCAGCCCTGATGACTGCACTGTCACCGAGCTCTCCCCTGTGCCTGCATAGCTGCATAGAGAGCTTGGTTTAATTGTATTCTAAATAATCCGGCCATCACTGTACGGCTAGGTCTTACTTTAACTCTCTTTACTGTATGTTGTTACTTTAATTTGTGTGCTGGGAACCTGTGACCTATGTGATAGATGATTTTGATGGCTAGCTGAGCTTTTTCTGTGGGAAGAATAAGGTCATATTTGAAGGCTGTCCTCCAGGTGTCTTGACTTGGGCTGGCAAGTCTCTTTAGAGTGCTCTGTGACAGATGTGATGAAGCTGCACATGTGCCCTGGCGTCTGAACACGGAACAGAAATCACGAGGCTGGCACATAAAAGGCCTGGTATTTTCTCTCAATAGAGTGCTCCAGCCTGGGTCTGCGGACCCTCTGAGAGGGCTCGCTGCTGCTTGTGGCCCCAGGCTGCAGGTGCTCCCGCCTCACAACTGCTTCTCTGTGGTCATGAAGCCAGAGCAGGAGGTGACAGGTTGACTCTTCAGTTTGTTTGGCCTGGAAGTCAGGCATGGATTCTGCTCATTGCCTGTTTGGCAAAATTAGCCACATGGCCTCGCCTTGGTGCCAGGGGACTGGGAAGCATGGGGAGCGGCGTGATGGTCCACTGTGGAGCTCCGCAGAGACTGAGAGGATGCCTTCTGATGTGCAGTGCACCCCGTTATGAGGAAGAGGAAGATGCAGGGGAGCATGGAGCCTCTAGGTGGCCTAAAGACAGAGCAGGACTGAAGACAGTGCAGGCGGCTGCTTGCCGGATGAAGAGCAAGGAGGAGGAAGACGCATAGCAGAGATCCTGCATGTATTTAATGCAACTTTGTCTATTGAAACAACAATCCGTTCATAGTAAAATCATCAACGAAAGTACCAAACTGAACTGAGGAACTTTTAAAAATATAATATAAAACAGAGAATTGCTTCAAGTAGCTTACAATAACGTTAAAATAGTTTCAGATTCTTGGGCTCCATCTCTGGAATTCCTCTCCTTTGCTCAGGAGGCCCAGCTTGCTCTGATCTGCAGGTGCAGGACGATCTATAAGGAGACAAATAGGCGTCTTGAAAGGCAGGAAATCAACCTTACTTCAAGTTTATTCCTTGGTTAAAGGAACTGCAGAGAATGTATCAACAAGGTTTTGATTTTTCCTAAGGGTGAATAGTATATAGCTATGCTATGAAATGATTATAGTATATAGGGTTCAGCGGATTCTCTCAAAGTGGTTCTGATATTGAGAAGAGCAGAAAGCACACATTAAGTGAACATTTCAATACCTGAATATTGACCCAGTCCAGGGCTCTTAAGAGAAAGAAGCTCATTAAATAATCTATTGAGTAAAAGAAGAAGCAGTAATCACCCTAATGTATGGGTAGCTATATAAGCACTATGAATGAGCTAGGGAGCAAAGCACAGCAGAGAGTCCATAACACTTGAACAACTCACTCCATGAACACCACAGTGGAGGAAATGTCAGAGAAAGAATTTAGAAAGTTCACAGTTAAAACGATCAGTCAGTTAAAAGAAGGTGTAAGAGACTAACTTAGAAAATGCAAGAGGTAAAATATTTCAATAAAGAGATATTTAGAAAAAAGAATTGAACAGATTCTGGAAATGAATCAATAAATCAAATTAAGAATTCAATGGAAAATATCACCAATAGACTAGAACACTTTGAAGACAGATTTTCAGTCCTTGAAGATACATCATATAATCTTGAAAATAATGTCAGAAACAGAAAAGATGACCAGAATACTCAAGAAAGCTGGGAAAATATTGAGAATATATAAGAGAATTATTTGAGTATAAGAAGGCTCCAACATGCAAACTAAATGAATGTGTAGTCTGTTCAATGAAATAATGTCAGAAAGCACTCAAAATCTGAAAGGAAAAAATGGAGATATAAATGCAAGAAGCATGCAGAACCCCAAATCAGCAGAATTAAAAAAAATTCTCTTCAGGACTCATTATAATGAAATGTCTAATATACAGAATAAAGATAGAATTTTAAAAGCCAAGAGAAAAACTATAGGTCAAATTTAGAAGTAAATCAGTTTGGATTTCAACTTATTCCTCAACCCATACCCTAAAAGCCAGGACGCTACCAAGCTTTGAAAGAAGACAGGTGCCAACCAAGTTAACTATATCCA
Source organism: Aplodontia rufa (assembly GCA_004027875.1). NCBI lineage: Eukaryota > Metazoa > Chordata > Mammalia > Rodentia > Aplodontiidae > Aplodontia > Aplodontia rufa. The sequence goes on from PVKS010006148.1 coordinate 14,654, forward strand.
GCAAAACTATCCTTCAGGAATGAAGATGGAATTAAAACCTTCCAAGATAAGCAGAAATGAAAGGAAATTATAACCACTAAGACTATGCTACTAAACACTCGATGGAATATTCATGCAGAGGAAATGAGAAATAATAATGAATACCAGCATAGGGATGAAATGCACTGGAAGAAAAGTCAACTGAAGGGGAATCAAGTCTGACTTAAGCATTAGAAGTCATTCAAAATGGCAGGAGACAAATACGATTGCTCCATTACATCATTGAATGTAAATGGCCTAAACTCTCCAATGAAAAGACATAGATTGGCAATTGCCTTATAAAACACGACCCAAACGGATGTTCTTTAAAAGATACTGACAAAGACATCCACGGGCTGAAGGTGAAAGAATGGGAAAAGTTGAATCATGCAAATGGAAACCTAAAGCAAGCAGGAGGAGGTACACTCATGTCAGAAAACGTGGACTCCAAGCCAAATTAATCAGCAGAGATAAAGAAGGGGACATCATAGTGGTTAAGGGAGTCATCCTAAAGCAAGGTATAATGATCACAAATATTTATGCCCCAAATTTGTGCACCTACCCAAATAAAACCCCTTCTCAATATAAAAAACTGAAGACACCATAGTGCAGTAATATTGGATGATTTCAACACACCTCTCACACTATTAGGTAGATCATCCACACATAAATTAAAATTCTTCAAAACTAAAAACTTCCATTGGTTAAATGGAACTAGCAGACATTATAGAATATTTCCTCATCAACAACTGAATCCACTGCATTCTTTGTGGCACATGGAATAATCTCTAAAATAGATCATAAGGAACAAAAGAAATCTTAGCAAAAATGAAAAACTATAGATAATTTCTTGCATCTTATCCAGATGATATTGGAATGAAATTAGAAATTGATGATAATATAAAAAACAGAAACCATTTTAACACCTGGAGATTAAACAATACATTTTAAATGAGGAATAGATTACAGAAAAAATCAAGGGAAAATTAAAAATTTTCAGAAACAAATAAGAATAGAGATACAAAATATCAAAATCTCTGGGTTGATATGAAATAAATTCCAAGAGGAAAATATAGAGCACTGAGCTCCTACATTTATAACATTTATAACTCTGAAAGAAATAGTCTAATATTGCATGTCAAGGCCCTAGAAAAGGAAGAAAAAGACAATACCCAAATCAGTAGTATAGAGGCATTAAATACAATCACAGATGAAATTAGTGAAATAGATAATAAAATACAGATCAAGGAAACAAAGACTGGTTCTTTTGAAAGCTAGAGGTTTGAGGAGGTCTTTGCCTAGTGTTAGCCTCTCTCTCTTATTCCCATTCCTGAGCTCTGGCTTTGGGAGCCCGAGAAGTGTGCTACAGCCCTAGGATTATTACTATGCAAAAAACAAGAAAGGGGCAGCACGAATGAACACAACTTTGGGCTAATGAAGAGGCTTGGTCTCCCCTGGGTCAGCGCTAGCTGCTGCCTCCCATGCACACCTCACGTGAGCCTGGTCCTCGCTTCAGTTTTCAGGCACAGATCAAAATCAAGGGGGAATGGAAAGGAGTCCAGGTGGGAATCTCACCACTGACCTGTTGGTGAGGGTGTTGGCTTCTCCCAAGGAGCAGCGAGTGTGCCCAGTGGCTCCAAGAAGGCCTCGCATATAGAAGCAGGAATGACTAACCTTAGCCCTTGCCTTGCTGAGTATCAGGCAGAATAGAGAAGGCCAGGGGCAGAGCTTGCTAAACCCCGTCACAGGAAGCACGGTGTGTGTGGAAAGTGCAAGGAGCGTAACAAGGTGAGCTTCCTCCACAGGGAGATGGCTTCCAGGGGCAGAGGGATCTGTGACCCACTGAGAGGCTGTCCCTGAACAACTGCGGTTTGGGGAGAGAGACTCTGCTTTGCTTTTTTGTTGTTGTGGGGTTTTTTTTGTTTATTTGTTTTGTTTTGTTTTTTAGAGAGAGAGGGACAGTGAGAGAGAGAGAGAGGGAAACAATTTTTATTTAGTTTTTTTTTTTTATATGACATTCAGTTGCTCTGAGACTTTGTTGTGTATGTGGTGCTGGGGTTTGAACTCGAATACTTGTGCATCCTGGGAAAGCGCTGCCCAGCCACCACCATCGGTCCAACCCCAAGAGTGAGACTCTTTTTTATATGTAAAACCTCATCCAAAATACAAGGATTTATCTCTAATCCTTCCCACTGTTGCAGGATGGGTGGATAAAAGTCTGGATTACACACACTTGCGTGTAAGCACACACATACACACACTTGCGTGTAAGCACACACGTACACACACTTGCTGTAAGTGCACACACACAGTACAGTCGTAAGCAAGCACACAAAGAGAGATTCAAAGCTGACTTTCAAATAACAGAGATGTCATTTTCTCACGTGATGAGCAGAACAAATTGACCACGCGATCCGTTGGGAGAGCTCATTAAGGTCTCAGAACAAACTCAAGAGCTGTGGGAATTGTCTGTGGAGAACATTTAAATAAAGCAGAGCCTTCGAGCAACTGCACTTGGAGAACCACGCTCCTGGTCAAGAATTCTGGCGAGTCCCATACGGGAGTGAACGGCGAGCGCAGGGACAGTGCACAGTGAGCCCTGGCAGAGAAAGCAGAGCGTGCTTGACACAGAACGTCCTGGTCTCTGTAGCTGCATCTCTCTCTGAAAGAGTTGATATAGGGTGGCTTCAGGTTGGGGCACACCCAGAATCACACTCATCAGATCTGTTAGCTTTTTCTCACTCCGTAGCTTGGATTTAGTCAATATCCATGTTCTAACTCAGAAATTTATGAAGAAAAGGAAGACTCCTTTTAGGTATTTTAGATATAGGAATTGAGTGAAACTAGCTTAAAAATCCAGTGAGGTTTTCACCCACAGTTGTTGCAGATGGATGAGTTCCCAGAGAGGTAATTCCCCTGTGGGTTATCAGAGTTTCTCAAAGCAAGTTGACCTTTTGTGCTTCAAGGGCTTTTGTGTATGCCAGTTCTTTGGTTCCAGGGTTTGATCTCAGGGGATCTTAACCACTGGCCACATCCCTAGCACTTTTTATATTTTATTTTGAGACAGGGTCTCACTAAGTTGCTTAGGGCCTCACTAAGTCACTGAGGCTGGCTTGAACTTGCAAACCTCCTGTCTCAGCCTCCAGAGTTCTTGGAACACAGGTGTGTACCTCCACACCTGGCCAACATGTCTGTTCTTTATCTCTCATATAAAGTTTTAAGCCATAAATTTTGAAGTTCACATGATTCTACATTATATCTTTGCATTTCTGTTAATGTAAGTACTTCCCATGTCCTTGATGCTTGACCAACCATGACTTCAATTCAGTTTTCATGGTTTGATACATTTGCATCAGAAGTAAAAATTATTGCAATAATTTTACTTACATTTTGTCAATGAATTTATGAGTTTTGTAGGAAAAAAGTGTTCAGAATATGAAACTGCATGGGTTAACATAAAAAGTAAAAGTTTGCATCAAAGTAAAAACTGTCTAGAGCTGGGTTGGGGATTTAGCTCAGTGGCAGAGCGCTTGCCTAGCATGTGCAAGGCCCCGAGTTCGATCCTCTGCCCTGAAAAAAAAGTGTCTAGAGCTTCAAGGTTGCACTCAATAGCAAAGTTATTTTAATTTCAGTAATATGACAAAGTAGAATTTTAGAGTAAGTGAGGAGAAATAAATGTCTGAGGAAGAAGATGCATGGTTGAGTGGACTTTTATTATAATGGAATTTAGGAGAAAAGTTATAGTATGTGGAAAGAGAAAAGAGGAAAGATAAATTCTAACAAGTGCTAGAAGCATGTTTTCAAACCTATGCATAGCAGGAAGGTACTTTCCTTCATACAGGGAAAAGTGTTGGGCAGGCCCCAACCACACCTGGGTTAAGTTACTACCTGAAGACTTACGTTTGGACTAAAAGTTGCTTAATTTAATGACAAGAAGGCACTGAGTCTCCAATAGCGCCTGCTTTATTCTAGTAATACCTCTCAGCGGGCAACCCTGTCTTTGCATGATCCTGTCGTGGCGTCCGTCACGTGTGGTCACTGCTAGGTTTGCAAAGAGGTGGGCTTCAGATGTGCCACAATCCCGTCCTCAGAGAGACGGAGCAACGCGCTCAGGATACAGCCACCAGCCTGAGCAGCCCTCTCCAGGGACTGGGCCTGAGGACCTTGGGCTTGTGTGGCCTACGTCCATCAACATTCGCCACGTAAGAATTAGAACAGAAAATGCAGCACAAGCGAGTCGGTATCTCCTTCCTTCAACTGCCCTGCTGACGGTCACACCCCATGGTGTGGCCTCTGGAAAGTCCTGCTTGTGTGTGCTCTTGAGAGGAAGTGACCGAGGAAAGGCAGATGGCACCTGCCTGTTGTGGAGAGGACATCCCCAGCCTGTGAAGCTGCTGCCCAGCTCTCCAGGACGCCCAAGTCCTGGCCGCCAGCGGTAGACGAGATGCACTTCAGAAGGTCGTGGGGGCTGGAAGGGGAGTGAGCTGCATTAATCAGTGCTAAACTCATTGTTAACATCGCTCTCCTGCTGAGTCCAGATGGCAGCACCACGCCGATGGACTAAACAGCAGGCTTAGTTCCGCCTGGTAGTGTAGCGAAGGTGGCCCCCTGCCACCTGGGGACACCAAGTCCTAACTAGGGACTGAGCACCTTTAGAGAGACGCTTAGTTACCTTGTGTCTCAACTGCAGGTTTAGAGCGTTTGAACGCGAGTCCACACCAAACACTGCAGAACAATACCCAGGACGGCTTACCCACTCCACTCAACGCTAACCCGTCCTCCAGCGCAGCAAACGCAGCCGGGTTAGAGCTCAGTCGCGCTCAGCAGAACCTGCGGTTAGAGGGTTTCCACAGGGCTTTCGACAGAGATAGAGCTCAGGATTTCGGGAGCAGAGAGAGCGGCCTTCCTGGTTCCTGGCCAATGGAGACAGTAGAAGGGTCTACACTGCTAACAGGTTGGGTTTTGTGGGCTCAGCCTGGAGGGCCGTTTTTGATCCCTGGAAGAGAACAGTGCCCCAGGTGCTCTGAAGTGCTTTCCTAATGCCGCTCCTGCTTCTCAGGTTAAAACATCATTATCTTCATTACGTTGCGGTTTTCAGGTGCCAGAAACAAGACTGTGCTCACCGAAGCTCCAGGGCCCCTGGATACCAGAGCACAGTCCCTCAGCTCCTGGCATCTGCTCCAGGGGAGACTCGCAGGGTGCCTGGCAAAGCGGAGGCCCCTCCTCGACTGTCTCCAGCCTGCTTTCTTGCATTTCACGGACCTTTGTCAAGGAGAAAGCCCCGTGAAAGAAACTGGCATTTCCATCCTGTGAGAACATGCCGAATATTTGTTACACGGTGCAGACACTAGGGGAATGCACCTTTTATTTAACAAGTCTGATTCTTTCATCTTCTATCGCCAAAAACTCCATGGCTTCGGAGGGGGCGTCCACGGAGGCAAAGGAATGTCAGTAAAAAATATTAAAGGCATTAAAAATCTTTCCAACACCCAGTGTCTGAAGGCTTCTGTGACAGCCAAAGAATGTACAGTAGGATGCTGTGTCCTAAACTCTTTTCTGGAAATACTAAAACTTCAAAATATGCTGGAAAGAAACCTTGGATAAAGTTTGAATAGATTTTTTCCAACTTAATGTGTATTGTTCAAAGAGGGAATTGAAATCTGCTTTTCCCAGGCATGTAAATTGAGATTTACTGTTAATATCATCAGTCTCCCTTCATTTAATGATAGAATGCTCACATTTTCCATCTCCACTAATGACAGTGGACCTTACGGAAGAGCTGTTGAGCACTCGCCTCAGACAGCTGCTGCTCAAGGGTGTTGTGCCCCAGAATTGCCATAGAAGACAGAAAGAGTGTCAGGTAGGCAGAGGGCGGAGCTGTTCCTGAGCAGGAGGTCAAGGTGGTGTGTCCTGTGGGATGAGCCAGGGCAGGTGTGCTGGCAGCCTCTTAGAAAGCTCAGCTACTTCAAGATTGGGGTCCCTAGCTTTAGGATTTCTCATCCCAGACACAAATCTACTGTGTGCACCTACCCAGGTAACTGGGGGCCAGGGGACTGTTGTCCACTGTGTGCTCCCTGACTGTTGGTCAAGGGGACCGTTACCTACTATGTGCACCTACCCACGTGACTGGTGGGCCAGGGGACAGTTGTCATTGTGTGCACCAGGTGACCTGTTCGTCTGGGAACTGTTCCCTCTTGTGTGTGATCTGTTGGTCTGGGGACCGTTGCCCCCTGTGTGCATAGTGCCTGGGTGACTTTGTGGGCAGACCCATTGTGAACATGATGCTCACCTCCCTTCCTGCTGCTGGGTGGTAAGCAACTGTGCCCTCTGAGTCTCCCCGGAGGCTGGTGTCTCCCATGGCACCCATGGAAATAGCAGCCCCACCTGTTATCTGGACAGTCTGTGGTGGTCTTGTCAGGAGTGACACCTCAGTGGGAGGGACGAGCTTCTGGAGAACAGGAAGGGCAAGAGAGCAAGGCAAGAAAGCCTGTGCCACAGGGCTAGACCCACAGCAGCCAGAGACCAGCAGGCTGCTTGGCACCACAGCATTATGCCTGGGGGACTTTCTGGAGGGTGACAGGAAGACTGCAGTTAGGGCCTGCCCTAGACAGGAGGGCAGGATGATCTCCTGGTGGAGGGTGTCTGAGGTCCCCCTCCTGCTGCTGTGCTTCTTGGTGGCTGCTCAGAGTCCTGTCCTACAGCCTGAGGTTGGAGCTTCACCCCACTAGGAAAGGAGTGGAGCAGCTTTCCATAGGGACTGACCAGCCAGGTGGACATGGACAGCAGGATGTTCCAGGACGGTGGAAATCAGTTCATTGGCAAGCCACCCACCCCCATGTCTGCTTTCCACAAAACTGAGTGGGAACCAAAAACTCAGGGTAGACGGTTACGTTGATTCCGGTGATGTGCATGTTGGGTTCGTGTCCTCTCAAAGTCGAAGAATGAAATCGAGGGACACCGAGGCAAGCGTAGTAGACGGATTTTATTTTATAGAAAGTAAAGCACAGGGAAAGAAGGAAGTGCAGGAAGGGGACAGAGCCAATGAGGCAGTGAGGTTTGCCCTTTTTATATGACATCTTCTCCCCGATTGGTCACTGCTTTCCTGCTCCTCTACCTAGGACACAGGTGCGGGGAATTCTGGTCCAGTCTTTGGTCCATGCCTCAGGTGCCAATAGAAAAAATGTGGTTCCTTCTTAGCAGCAGGGCGTGTCTGCATCTGTGCCTGTCTTGTCAGACCCTCATTAGCATTGGGGGATGTCTTTGCCCTCTCAGGAAAGATGACCATCAGTTGATTTCCTCCTTATCCACCCACATTATTCTGCCTACACTGACCGCCAAACTTTTTCAGCCTCAACGTGATCCTTTTAAAATAAAACTGGAAGAATTCAGAGAGTGGACGCCAAGACTATGACAAAGCAGTTTCCATTTCTACAAACCTATTTGTGTGAACTAAATTATTAGGTGTGTTTAATTATAAAAGAAAAACTAGGCCTAGATCTACACAGAATTATATACATTATAGTTCATTTATGAAAAATTAATATAAATAATTTCAGAAATAATTGAACTAATCGGAAAAAATAGTCCTATTCATGTCGTTAAGATATGCATTTCCAATAAAAGTATACTTTTAAATTTAACAGTTGTCAAAATTTGTTACATTTTCTTCTGATTAATTGTGAATTAATAATGTCAACCTAGAAAAACCTTTTAAACATTTCAAGTCTTTTAGTCCCAAGACAGAAACAGATTCTTAAATATTAATTTCTCTCTATACGGTTGCATGTGGGAGAGTGTGATAGATGGGAAAATGTGAAATAATCAATGAATAATCAGTGTTATTACATGATCACTCGGAAACTTTCATAGTTAATGGACATTTGTGTGTTTTTAGGGTGAACATCACGTATTTATGGCATTTAAGTTCTAAGAAGCACATTTTCAAGCTTAAAAGTTTTATTCCCTGTGCTGGGAAATCACCTCTCTTTAGGTAAGGGTGGAGCCCTGATGTGGGTTAAGGTCTACAGCGCCCCAGCAGCCCCGGCCTCCCTGTTCTGGCCAGAGGCGCTGGGCACCAGGAGTGGAGGCATGAAGGCAGTGTTCCCACAGGCACATGGTCACATAGCCGGGGGCTGTGCCTGGTCGCTCACCAGGCTAAGCATCTGCTCGTGGCTTGCTTGCTCTCTGTACATCTTCTGTGGGGAAGAGTTTGTGTAGATCTTCCTTCCACTAACAGCACAGCCCTTGTCTGCTTGCTTCTTGCTGAGCTGTGATTTGTATTTCTGGTCAGCTCCAGGTGCTGCTGCTGCTCCAGAGGGTGCTGGTCTACCAGCTGCTTCTCAAACCTCACCACTTGTAAAAGCACCCAGGGCAGGACCCCAGCAGGCCTGGGTTGACTTGATATCCCCAGATGTGAGAGGCGTCAGTGTCCCTGTGACCTGGAGCAGTGAGGCCTGGGGGACGAGGACTCCAGGAAGGGCAGGCAGCAGCTGGAGGCCTGCAGATGAAAGCCAGGTGTGTCACGGGGACCTCCCTGGGTTCTCTTTCCAGTGGGTGAGGGTGCTGTGAAACCTCACTCAGGGGTGGTGCGATCAGGTGGTTGATGTAGGATGTGTCCCTGGCAAGAGGGAGAGAAGGAGTGGGTTAGAGGAGGCAGGTAAAGGTCTTTGCAGCTGGGCTGTGAGAGTTGAAGGGAAGCAGCCACATGGGGATGGGAGGGAGGCCAGATCTGATGCTGAGCAGGAACAGTCACCTATAGGAAAAGCTGGAGGCCAGGAAGGGGACAGGAAGGCTGGGAGGGATGGCAGTACCATCTGTCAGGAAGAGCAACGTGTCTAAGGACCAGGATATGAGCAGAGGATGACAGGGTCTGCTAGGCTGGCGAGTGTGGGTGGTCATGAGGGTATGGAGCAGGAAGGGGCAGGTGGCTGAGGCCACTCAAGTGGGGCATTTGCTCCTAGTGGGGCTGACCTAATGTCTGTGGTCAATCTCCAGAGGGCAAGAGAGAAGAGCCAAAGTGGTTCCAGCGAGCTCTCATTCCAGAGAGATGGAGCACTGAGAGGGCCAGGTGGCTTTCCCAGGGAAGAGAACTGTGATCTGAGATCCAGGAGGAGAGGGCTGAGACCACGGAGCTGGCTTAGTGATGGCACTCAGTATCTAACACGCGCGTCCACCCCTTCCAGGAGGAAGAGAAACACCATAGTCTCCATTGCCCAGGTTTCTAAGGTGGAGATAGCATTGGCTTGATGTATTTTAGCTTTGGGGATTGTGGAAGTCACCCTGCCTTGTTCCTGGTTTTTAGTTCCTTCCCAGCAGAGTGCCACCAGGAGCAGAGTGTGTTGATCACCCAAGGGCCTGGCAGTCATGAGTCACTACAGCTCACTGTTGGTGCCACAGGTGCACTGAGATGCAAACCCTGCCGCTGTGCACTGATCCGCAGTAGACCACGTGTCGACCCCAGCTTGTCTGCAAGTCCTTCCCTGTCACTGGCTCCTAGGATATGACAAGAGCAGGCATGAGGTGGCACTTGATCTGGCTCTGTTGCGTCTCAGTCCTCACCCTGCAGCCTTCTCCACAGGGAGGTGATGCTTTTAGGACCAGACAGAGCTCTGTACCCAGCCCCAGAGGACCTGAAGTTAAGTTCTGCTGCTTCTATTTCTTAGATCGCACACAGACAAGTTCATTCAACTTATTTCCGTAAATTCTATACTGAATTTCAAATTTTGCCAAGTATGAGAAACAAGACTAAGGAAAAAATTTTAATAAAAAGCAAAGCTCATAAATGGAATGCCGAGGTACATGGACCATTTCTAAAGAAGACAGGAGAAGTGTGGTGGAGAAGTGGATGGTGGAGGGTTTCCTTTAGCGGGAGGAGCAGGCAGGCAGCCTTTCCAGAGGCCGAGGCCAGATAAGACTTCTGAGAAGGAACTGCAGGGCTGGGGGGACGGACCGGGAGAGGGTACAGTGCGAGGCCAGAGGCTATTCCAGAAGAAGGGAGCGGAAAGGCAGGAGTGGGCCACTGCTGCAGCTGGGTTTCAGGTGTCAACTAAACTCAAGAGAGACAACACAGCAACGTCTGAGGCAGTCTTAGATCACGAGAGCTGAGAGCTAATCTGCATTAATCCCCGTGAAGTCTGATAATTTGAACGGAGCAGTGGGTGGTAACTGTAGGCTGGAGGACAGGTCCTGCAGATGCACTGTGCCCTTGGGGACCATATCACTGCTGCTCCTGGCCCTTAAGCTCCCTGGGCTTCCTGGCCGTCCTGTCCTGAGCTGCTCTCCTCCACACGCCCTCCCACCTTGGTGTTCACCTCACCTTGGGCCCAGAACCTTGGACTTGGCAGACCGTGGACAGAACCTCTGACCGTGAGTCAGAAGAAACCTTTCCTCCCCTGAGCAGATCTTGGTCCTTTGGTCACAGCAGCACATCCTGACTACCATAGCATACATGAAAAGACCACCTGTCACTTCTTTTGGAGTAAGTTCCTAAGGGCATGTCTGTTTGGACCATTCACAATAGAATGTGGGACAGAGCCAGGAGCAGAAATTCAGTGAATGAGCTCAGTGAAGGGTCTCAGTATTACCATGTCCCTCATTTTGGTCCTTATTTATCTGCCTGAATGAATGCTTTTCATGATAACTTTCGAAATTGGTTAAATTTTTAAAAATTACTTAGTTTAGTGGGCAAAATTATTTTTCCAGATTTTTTCTTAAACAGCTAGCATTAGCATTCTGCTTTGAAGAAGAACTTTTTTTTACTCCAGAAAAATACTTAGGCCACCCTGGTTGAGAAGGAATCACCCAGGTCATGGTTCCTACTGTTGAAATGGGAGAGGGCTGGACAGTGGGCCTGGTGGTGTGTTCTCAGCACTCGAGAGGGAGCTCGGCTACATGTGGGGCTCTGGACCCTCCCAAGTACTTGGCAGCTAAGCAGCGAGCCATGTCTTGGGGGCAGGTGGCCGGGGTCCTAAGCCAGCTCCGCCATCTAATGTGTGGATTTCAGTCGTTAACTGCTGTGGCATAAATCACTTTCACAGCACCAATGTTTGGGAAATGTTTGCTGTGTGTGTTGTTTGGGAGGAGTTTTGGATAGTCCATGGGAAGGGGCTGGCCCATACCCGGAACCTGGAGCTGGTGTGGCAGCAGAGGTGACGGTGGGCACAGCTCAAGTGCTGGTGGCCCTTTCTATCTCCTGAAGTTGAACCTCATTTTTACAGCTTGAAAAGGGTTTTGGTGGGGTGCCTCTGGGCTTTCAGAAGCACCCACCTGCATAGAGTGAGGCGTAGCATTTCAGGACATCAACACAGGTGTGGAATGTAATCCCCAGTTAGAAAGAGAGTGTGGCATTTTTAGTGGCATGTAAAGAAATCGCAGTGTGGTTTACTGTTGATTTCTGTCTTAGTGGTGGGAATTCTGTACTTTCTAATTCATCTGCCTTCAGAAATTTCTGGTTACTATACTCAGTTTTCCAGGGGAAAGCTGGGAATCTGGGGCTATGCATCCTAGGGGAGGAACTCACAGAAAGGGAGAGGGAACACACAGGAGCATCCAAGATCGGCGACAGCATCTCACTGTGCAGGGCTTGCTAAAGGCAGCACGTGTGTCAGTGCGGCTCATTCCAGGAGCCCAGTGTGGCATTTGCAGCCAAACCGTGGGCCTCTGAGGCCTCCAGTTCCTTCCCCTCCAGCAGGAAGGTGGAGCTGGAGGAGGGTGAGGCCAGGAGGCTGCTCTCCTGGGTGAAAGGGCCGCCTGCTCCGAGAGAGCCTGCCGAAGTGTCTGATGCAGTCGATTCCACGGCAGGTGGGTGTGAGCATGTGCAGTTAGGAAGAGCTCCTTGCCGACACCTAGGGAGAAGAACACGGCGATCTGACCGTGTCCAGGCTTCCCTCCCATTTAATTTCCCAAACTCCAGGTTGATAAATCGCACACACTGTCTTGATTTTGACCTGAAAATAACAAGCTGTCTCTTGTGAATTCCTTCCTAAGTTAAAGAAAATTAGCAGTGCTCAGTGCCTTGTGATTAATGTTTAGAAGAGAGTGGGGACTTAGAATATTCCAGGCTATTATTTTACCATTTTAAACTAATGTTGACATTGGTTATCACGGTGAAGTATTCGGAGCACTTAGCCATCAGAGGCCCAGTGCGTGGGAGGTGGTGCCAGCACATAAATATTTAGGACTGACATGCTGCACCAAGGCCTAGTGACGCTCAGTCATGGACAGGGCCAGCCAGGGGAAGAACAGGCAGACAGGGAGGCGGCCCTGGGTCAGTTGTGAACCAGGCGGGCACTGGCTTTCCCTCCCGACTGGTGACCCTCCGCCTTCACCTTCCTTGGGGCCACTGTCTGCAGAAGCTCTTCTGCTGGCTGGCTAAGGCCAGGCAGCCTGGTCCAAGGGCTTCCTTGGGATGGCACGGTTCCCGCACAGGGCCCTCCTGTCACCCTCTGCCGAGCTTCTGCAGGATGCCTAGCGTTGTCTTTCACTAATGTGCCTAGTTACGGAAACTTTCCAGAATATAGAACTGCTTCCTCCTAGTTGACCCTTCAGTTTGAATCGTTTACTTGAGAGGCAAATTTTAGCCTGATTATTGTTCCATTTGATGAATTCTGCTTCCTTGCAGGTGACTGTGGCCTTCTGCTGCCTGAATCACCGCTTGTGATCACAGGGTTACTCCCTCTGGCCACCTGCCACTGGCTGCACCCCAGCTCTCCAGGCCCTGCTGAGAGTAAGGGGACCCGTGCTGGAGCCCTCCGCTGCCTGGGGCCATGGCCTGTTCTGGTGCCTCTCCCCCGCTCCTGTCCCTTCTCCTGTCTTACTGCCCCCTATCTGATGAGTCCTGTTTTGCCTCTGAACCTTCTGGAACCTACAACATTTACATTATCAGTTTTCCTGATAGTCATTGTTTTCTCTGTGTTCCTTGTTAATTTTTGACCATGTTCTTATAAAACAATTTATCCTCTCTGCAATAAATGAGTGAATTTCAAAAATTAAGTTGCTGGGATTACAGGTGTGTGTCACCACGTGTGGGCTTGAGGGTGACTTCTTTTGTGCTACTCAACTATTGCCACAAAAATGCTGCATGGCAAGCCCCCCATCAGTGGGATTTATAATTCTTTTTATTTTTATTTATTTATTTTAAAGAGGGAGAAAGAGAGTGAGAGAGAGATAAATGCTTTTTTATTTAGTTCTTCACATGGCTTTCATTGCTCCAAGACTTCGCTGTGTACAAGGTGCTGGGGTTTGAACTTGTGTACTGGTGCGTGCCGGGCAACCGCCCTGCTCTCACCCCTGGAGATAAGCACCATCGACAGTTTCCTGTGTGTCCTTCCTCGAGTTATGTGTGTTATGTTTCTTCACCGTGAAGTGTGTGCTCACACCGTGGAACACATGGAGTTGGTAAGTGCTAGCTGCAATGTTCAAGTAGGAGCCTGTGGTTGTGGAAAACCTAACCTTAGCTTTACTTCACACCTCCCTGGGCTGCTCCATGGCACTCCGGGTCTCCTGACCGCAACCACATGAGACTCTGTAGGGGGTGTAGCTTTGTGGTAAGCACTTACCTGGCATGCGTGAGACCTGGGTTAAAACTCTAGTACCAAAAGCCACGGGTGAATTCAGGTGAGACCAAAGTTCTTCACCACTGGGACCCAAGGCCTGACCTCACCCACCAGGGACTGCCACCTTTGCAGCCCTCTGGTGCTCGCTCTGCAGCTGTTGTCTGAGTGCTGCCTTCCTAGGCACGGCATCCCCAGGTCCCAGGTTGCTTGCTGATTTGGGGCGGACATGGCTTCTCTGCCTGGTGTGTAAGGTGGAAGTTTAGCTCATGAACTTAAATCCTTCTTCCTGAACATGCACTGCAAGCTGTAAATCCCCAACTGTCGCTGCCTTCGCTGTGCCCTCAAGGTGCTGAGGTTGTATTTTCATTTCATTTCCTCTCAATATTGTAAAATTTCTCTGGAGATTTCCTCTTTGACCCGTGTGCTCTTCAGATGTGTGTTGCTTAATTTCTAAGACCTGGGTCTTTTTCAATCACTGTCCTGTTCTTGATTTCTAGTTTAATTCTATGTGTCCTGACAGCATGTTCTGCACTTCTTCCACTTTTAATCTGCCGAGGGAAAGGTGTGTTTTCTGACCTGGAAGGTGGTCTGTGCCGATGAAGACGCAGGTGAGCTTGGGAGAAATGTGAACTCCTCTGCTGTTGCTGAGCGTAGACCCTGTCAGTTAGGTCGGGTTGCTGACACGGGGGTATCAGGGATCCTTCCTGATTCTCCACCTGCTGGCATATCTGGCTGCCGTGGCAGGTCCCTGACATCCCCTGGCACCCCAGGTTTGCCACACTTATTTTGAGGCTCTGTTGTTTGCTGCACACATTAAAGACTCTTCTGTCCTCCAGGGCCCACCGCACTGCCACTGTGCAAACCCTTCCTCAGCCCTTAACACCTCCTCTTCCAGGGTGCAGCTTTGTCTGGGATGCAGGAAGCCAACGCAGCTGTCCTTAGATGGCCCTGTCTGCATGGTGCACCTTCCTCAAACTCTGTCCCTTCGTGGTTAAAGTGAGCTTCTTGTGGTTGGGTCTTGTTCCTTAAGCCGCTGTGACAGTCCTTACAAACTGGTCCCTGCAGATGTGCATGTTCTGAGAGTTTAGTGGCATAGTGGGAGTATTCCCCTTGCTGTTTTGTGTTGCTCTTTGCCCCCTTCTTCCCCTCCCTTGCTGTTTTTCTTGAAGTTTTTTTTACTTTGGGAATAAACACATGGGAGACATCCACGTGCACTCTTGGGAGTTTTGCAAGTCCCTACAGCTTGGTTAACCTCACACGGTTTGCACGGGGCTTTCCCTGTCACACAACTGGTGCTCTGCACCCTCTGACTGTGACTCCGGCCATGGTCCATGGCCACCACCCTCTGCGTCTGTCTCTCTGAGTTCCACTATCCATAGGCTTCAGGTGAGTGGCTCCTGTCCTCAAGCCCTTATTGTTTCTTATGCCGACACGCTCCTCCCTCCTTCTAGCTCTCTGCAACATGCAGCACATCGCTGTCACCTGCATGGCCTCCTGCAAAACACTACACCAGCCAAAACCTTGCTCCTATCCAACTGTAACTCAGTGCCCTCGGTTGCCTTTGCCCGTCCCTGCTTCACTCCCAGTTCCCAGGCCTCTGGTGACCAGCTTTCTTCAACTGCTTTAGATCACCCTGTTGGATTCCACATGTGGATGAGGCCATGCGGAACTTGTCTTTCTGTGCCTGGGAGGAACTTGTCTTTCTGTGCCTGGGTCCTGCACTCAAAGTTCCCCCTGCCACCCATGCTGTCCCAAATGACAGGACCCCTCGCTTTCCTAGGGTGGAAGCAAGCCCCACTGTGTGTGTGGACGGCACTGTCCTTGTCCCCTGAGGCTGCTTCTGCTTCTTGGCTGCTGGGAACAGACAGTGAACCTGCAGTGCAGGTGTCTGGTGGACACACCGGCTTCACTGTCTCTGCTGATGAATGCCCCCAGCGGGGGACTGCAGGGTCACGCGGTGGCTGTTCCTGATCTGGGAGGAACCTCCACGCTGTCTTCCCCCACAGCCGCGCTGCTGCGCATTCCCACCAACAGGTGCGAAGCTCCACTTTCTGCACTCCTTGTGGCACCTGCTGTGGTCTGTTCAGTGGCGCTCGTTCTTTCTGGGGTGAGGTGAGGCGTGGTTTGATTTGCACTTCCCTGGTCGTTGGTGATGCTGGCCACTCTTTCACATTCCTGTGGTCATTTGCACGGCTTTTTGAGCACTGTCTAGCTGTCCCCTTGCCTGTTTGCAGGGGTGTTGCTCCTGGCTGTGGAGCTCCGGGAGCTCCTCCCGTCCTAGATGTCACTCGCAGGTGTTTTCTCCCGCTCTGCGGCCATAGCGTCACTCTGCTGGATGTCTCTTTGCTGTGCAGAGGCTTTAGCTTGATGCGATCCCACTTGCTTAGTTTTGCTTTGGTTTCCTGTACCTCCAGGTTCTTCTTCAAAAAATCCTTGCTCATTCCAGTATCCTCAAGCGTTGGCAGGATGTTTTCCAGAAGTGCTTTGCTGATTCTTATTCTTGCATCTGAGCCTTTAATCCATTTGACTGAGTCTTGTGACTGTAAGAGAGGGCTGTGCTGTCACTCATCCTGTGCACACCCAGTTTTCCCAGCACCATTCACTCGCTGTCCTTTCTCCAGTGAGAGTGAGGAGCTGGGTGGCTGCGGAGGTGTGGGCTTCCGTCCAGGTGCCCTCCTGGCCTCCCCAGCTTCTGCCCACCCACCTGTTTTGCTCCCCACAGCTTCAGCTTCGTGCTGCACCTGGAAGTCAGGTGCAGGGGCACCTCTTGCTGTGTTCATGTGCTCAGGGTGACTGGCTCCTCTGGGTGTTTTGTGGTTCCGTATGGATTTCAGGATTATCCTGTCGTACTTTGAAGACTGTCGTTTGTCATTGTTATGTGGGGAGGGGTGGTCTTGACTGTAGATTGCTGGGGGTAGTGTAGACACTTTAACAAGGCTGAGTCTTGCAATCCACAAACATGGTGTCTGTTTTTCATGGTATGCTTGTCCTACTCCATTTTTTAAAAAATTAATGCTTTATATTTTTATTATAGTTATCTTTTGCCTATCAGTTAAATTTATTTTCATGTGTATTTCTTTTGTAGCTACTATAAATGGACTTGATTTCTATTTTGGAAAATTTGCTATTGGCATATAGAAATACTACTTTTTTTATGTATCCTTGTTGGGTTTTGATATCAGAGTTATGGCTGCTTTATAGAAAGTGTTTGAGAGAGTTCCTTCCTTTTCAATTTCTTGAAATAACTTAATTAGAAGAGGTGTTAGTTCCTCCTGAAAAGTGTGGTAAAAATCAACAGGGAAGCCATCGGGTCCTGGGCTTTTCTTCTTTGGTAGACTTTTAATTGCAGTATGGACTTCAGTGCCTGTGATTGGGTTGTTCAGGAATTCAATATCATCCTGTGTCAATTTAAGGATGTTGTATGTGTCAAGAAATCTATCCATTTCTTCCAAATTATCTAATTTGGAGGAGTATGTTTTCAAAATATGATTTTATAATTTGTTGGATTTCCGTGGGGTCAGTGGTGATCGCTCCCTTTTCATTGGAGATTTTATTGATTTGCTTCATTTCTCTCCTTCTTTTAGTTAGATTTGCTAGGGGTCTATCTTCTTTATTTTTCCAAAGTACCAGCTCTTTGTTTCATCAATTCTTTTTATTGTTCTTAATTTCATTGATTTCAGCTCTGATCTTGATTATTTCCCATCTTCTGCTTGCTTTGGGGTTAGATTGTTTTTCCTTTTGAAGGGCTTTGAGATGGAGCATAAGCTTATTTATTTGGGATCTCTCTTCATTTTTAATGTGGGCACTCAATGCTATAAATTTTCCCCTTAGGAAAGCTTTCATGCTGTCCCAGAGGTCTTAATATGTTGTGTCCTCATTTTCATTCTTTTCTAAGAATTTTTGGACTTCTACTCTCATGTCTTCTTGGATCCATTCTTCATTTAATAAGATATTATTCAATCTCCATGAATATGTGTGTTTTCTGTTATGATTTTTACTGTTGATTGTTAGGGTCATGGCATTGTGATCTGATAAGATACATGGAATAATATCTACTTTTTAATATTTTCTGAGATTATCTTTATGAACCAGAATATGATTTTTTTTGGAAAAGGATCCATGTGCTACAGAGAAGAAGGTGTATTCTGCTAACTTGGGATGGAATATTCTATATGTGTCTGTTAAGTCCATTTGATTTATGGAGTTATTTAGGCTGATGATTTCTTTAATGATTTTTTGTTTTGAGTGATCTGTCTAATGGTGACAGAGGAGTGTTGAAGTCTCCCAGTATTATTGTGTTGAGGTCCATGAGTGGTTTGATGTCATGAAGTAATTTATTCATATAGTTGGGTGCACTGTTGTTTGGAGAGTAAATATTAACTATGGTTATTTCTTCCTGTTGTAGGGTTCCTTTTAGTACTAAGTAGTGGCCTTTTTGTCTCTTCTGATTGATTTATGTTTGAAATCTACTTTGTCAGATATTAGTATTGTGATGCCAGCTTGCTTTCTAGGACTGCAAGCATTGTAGATTTTTTTCCATCCTTTCACCTTAATCTGTGGATGTCATTGCCTGTTAGGTGAGTTTCTTATAAGCAGCATATTGTTGGATTTTGTTTTTTGATCCGGTCTGCTAGTCTGTGTCTTTTGAGTGGTGCATTTAAACCATTCACATTCGGTGTTAAAATGGAAGTGTGTAGTTGGTTCATAGTCAGTGCGCTTTATTTAGCTAGTTCTGTGGTTGTGGACGCAAAAAACCTTAATAAAGTCCTCGAAAACCGTATTCAAAAACTTAGCAAGAAGATAATCCATCATGATCAAGTGGGCTTCATCCCAGGTATGCAGGGCTGGTTCAACAAACGCAAAACAATTAACGTAATTCACCACTTGAACAGAATCGAGTACAAAAACCATATGATCATCTCTATGGCTGCAGAAAAGGCCTTTGATTAAATTCAGCACCCTTTTATGCTCAAAACTCTAGAGAAGATAGGGATCAAAGGAACTTTTCTGAACTATGTAAAGGCTATAAATGCTAAACCCTTGGCTAGTATAATACTAAATGGAGAAAAGCTGAAAGCATTTCCACTAAACTTGGAAACAAGACAAGACTGTCCACTCTCACTACTTTTATTCAATATTGTTCTTGAGACCCTAGCAGGAGCAATAAATCAAGAGAAAGAAATCAAAGGGATATTAATAGGAAGAGAGGAAGTCAAACTCTTCCTTTTTGCTGATGATATGATCCTGTATCTGGAAGATCCAAAAAACTCCATCAGTAAATTGCTTGAACTTATAAACAGATTTTAGCAAAGTGGCTGGCTACAAGATCAGCACCCATAAATCAATAGCCTTCCTATACACTAAAAATAAAAGGGCAGAGGAAGAAATTAGGAAATCAGTCCCATTCACAATATCCTCGAAAAGAATAAAATACTTGGGAATTAATCTAACAAGGGAAGTCAAATATCGACAATTATGTACATTGAAGAATGAAATCCAAGATGACCTAAGAAGATGGAAAGATGTTCCATGCTCTTGATTAGGCAGATTCAATATAATAAAAATGGCCATTCTGCCAAAAGTACTATATAGATTCAGTGCAATCCCCATTAAGATACCAATGTCATTCTTTACAGATATAGAAAAGGCAATTCTCAAATTCATTTGGAACAATAAGAAACCCAGAATAGCCAAACCATTACTAAGCAAGAAAGAAGAAACAGGCAGTTTTGCTATACCAGACCTAAAACTACACTATAGAGCTGTAGTAATAAAGACAGCATGGTACTGGTGTCAAGATAGGAAGGAAGACCAATGGAATAGAATAGAAGACCCTGAAACAAACCCACAAATCTTTAAGCATCTGAGTTTTGACAAAGGGGGTCAAAATATTACATGGAGGAGAGACAGCCTATTCAACAAATGGTGCTGGACAAACTAGTCAGCCACTTTCAGAAAGTTGAAATTAGACCCTTATCTTTCACCTTGCATGAAAATCAAATCAAAATGGATCAAGAAGCTTGGAATTAAACCAGCTACCTTGCAACTGATGGTACACAAATTAGGTCCAACATTTCAGCATTTGGGAGTAGGCAAAGACTTTCTTAACATGTCTCCTAAAGTTAAGGAAGTAAAGTAAAAAATCAGTGATTGGGATGCCATATAGCTAAAAAGCTTTTGCACTGCCAAGGAAACAACAGAATTGGAGATAATCAT
>PVKS010006148.1:34540-80389 GCA_004027875.1 Aplodontia rufa
AAAATCTCAACTTCAAAAACACAAACAACCCAATCAATAAATGGGCCAAAGAACTAAATAGAAGCTTCTCAACAGAGGACATTGATCAAGCCAATGAATACATGAGAAAGTGCTCTAAATCACTAGTAATCAGAGAAATGCAAATGAAAACTACATTAAGATACCACCTCACACCAGTCAGATTGGCAAAAATGAAGAAAATAAACAATAATAGATGCTGGAAGGGTTGTGGGGAGACAGGAACACTAGCACACTGTTGGTGGAACTGCAAACTGGTACAGCCCCTCTGAAAAGCAGTGTGGAGAATCCTCAAAAAATTAGGGATGAACCCACCATATGATCCTGCTATTCCTCTCCTGGGTATTTTTCCAGGGGATTTAGAATCAGCACATTATAGTGACAGAGTGAAATCTTGGGATTACTGATTATGTCATTTTGCAAACACCTTTCAGGGGTTGCACTGGAGTGGCAACATACAGCTACAACTCAACCTGAGCCCACTTCCCAGTGGCAGGCCAGCTTCTCCAGGGAAGCCAACCACAGATCACAGGGTGGGGACTTTCTATTCTACCTCCGAGCAGGCCCAGGGTAGAGAGGGACCATAGACTGAGCTGATCACCAGCAGCCAACGATGGAACCAAGGCACCTATGTGTGGGGCCTCCACACGACCCCAGAAAGACAGGCTTGGACAGCTTGCAGGTGGTGGAGCATGTCCAGGCTTCTGGAGAGCAGTTGGCTGAGGGAGGACAGAGCCTGTGTGCCTACCCAAGTCCCTTGCTCTGTGTGTCCCCTCCACCCAGCTGCCAAGCTGTACCGTCTCTAGAATCCTCCACAGCAAGCCTGGAGGATGTTAAGTGCTCCCTAGAGTTCTGTGAGCAGCCTGGCAAAGCTGCCAGGGGTCTTGGGAACTCCAGAGAGGGGAGCTGGAGAAGGCTAGGTGGACCCATTGCCTTTCCCTCAGAGCACCTAACAGTGCTACACAGCATTCTGGGCGTTGCTAAAAAGCAGCTCCCTCCCCATCCCGTCCCCAACATCAGTGCATGTTCCTTTGATCTTTGTCAGGAGAACTGCAAGGACATAGGGGCCCTCTGAGACCAACCTTAGGTGTTCTCGATCCTCACGCTGACCTGTGCTCCCCTGGTTCCCTGGGAACTGTGCCCACCACAATGGCCCACCTTCTAGGGAAACTACTTCTCCTCCCTCACCAGATCCTCAGCTGCACTTAGTCAGCACAGGATCAGCAACATGGTCAAAGATGTGGTGTGGCCAAATGGCCTCAGGAGCTCATCTGGCTGCCAGCAGTGTGTGTGCTGTGTATGTGCATGTGGCATGCTTGTGTATATGTTTATGTGTGTGCTGTGTGTTGTGTTATATGTATGTCTATGTGGTCTGTGCTGCATGAGTGTACAAGTGTATATGTGTATGAGTGCTCTGTGTGATGTGTATGTGTATATGCACGTATGTGTACTGTGTGTGTCTGGTGTCTATATGTGTGTGTATGTGTGCTGTGTGGTTGTGCAGTGTGTATATGTGCACGTGTGCTCTGTGTGTATGGTGTCTATATGTACATGTGTGTGCTATGGTTGTGCAGTGTGTGTATGTGTACATGTGAGTGCTGTGTGTGTGTGTGTGTGTGTGCTCTGTGTGTGTGGTATCTTTATGTATAAGTGTGTGCTATGTTGTGCAGTGTGTATATGTGCATGTGTGCTCTGTGTGTGTGCTATGTTGTGCAGTGTGTATATGTGCATGTGTGCTCTGTGTGTGTGCTATGTTGTGCAGTGTGTATATGTGCATGTGTGCTCTGTGTGTGTGGTGTCTATATGTATATGTGTGTGCTATGTTGTGCAGTGTGTATATGTGCATGTGTGCTCTGTGTGTGTGGTGTCTATATGTATATGTGTGTGCTATGTTGTGCAGTGTGTATATGTGCATGTGTGCTCTGTGTGTGTGGTGTCTATATGTATATGTGTGTGCTATGTTGTGCGGTGTGTGTATGTGCACGTGTGCTGTGTTTGTGGTATCTATATGTATATATGTGTGCTATGGTTGTGCAGTGTGTGTATGTGCACATGTGCATGCTGTGTGTGTGTGTGTGTGTGTGTGTGGTGTCTATATGTATATGTGTGTGCTATGTTGTGCAGTGTGTGTCTGTACATGTGCATGCTGTGTGTGTGCGCTCTGTGTGTGTCCTCTGTGTGTGGTGTCTATATGTACATGTGTGTGCTAATGTTGTGCAGTGTGTGTATGTGCACATGTGCATGCTCTGTGTGTGTGTGTGTGTGTGTGTGTGGTGTCTCTGTGGAGTCTGAGCACACAGTGCCTGGGAGCATGGTGCTGGGCTCATTGGGGGTCTCCATGAGTATCACCGGATGCCATTCGCTGCTGAAATGAAGGCAGCAGTCTGCTGTTTGGCTGAGGCAGACGTGTTGTCTAGTAGGTCACGCAGCAGACCGGGAGGGCGTGAGATGGGACTCGTGACCCCAGGCATTTCCAGTTCTCCCCGGATGCTGGCATCTGGAATTCCCCAGGTACGCCTAAGTGGCTTTCAGGTGTCTCAGCAGAGGCCATGTCTCCCTGGGCTCTCATGTTGTTCTGCTATAACACACGCTTCTCCCCAGCTCAGGGCCTGGCTGTCGAATCTGGGCCCTAACAGCTGAGCGTGTGTGAACTGAGGAGCGACCACGGGTGGTGCTAGCCACTTCAGGGAGTGGAGCCAAACTCTGGGGATTTGCTGACCCCTGGTGTTTCCTCATCTTGTTGTTAAATTTATTATTTATGTATGCATGATAAATTTATAATTCTATGTCATTATGGAGTACACATGAAGTTATCATTGATGAATTCAATGTAGAAAAATTAAATCAAGCTCATTGGCACATTCAAAACCTGAAATAGCTCGTTGTGAGATCTGCTGGCATGTTCTGAGACAATTCTAAAATGTGCTATTATTCACTGCATTCCCGGGCTCCACACACATCTCAGCACCACCTAGTTCCTCCCTCTGGTCGTTCTCTCTCCACTCTTGCCCCGCATCTCTGCAGCTGCTGCTCTATTCTCTGCTGCCGAGAGCTTGGCTCTGCTGGGTCCCACGGGCCTGGCATGCTCAGGTGGCAGGTTTACCCAGCTCCACCCTGCTGTTGTGAATGGCAGAGTCTCCTCCTTTCCAAAGGCTGCGTGGTGCTTCGTGGCAGATGCCCACAGGTCCCTCAGGTCCCCGCTCTAGGTGCTCAGGGAATGTGGGGTCACAGACACGTCTCAACAGCGCTTTCGGGTCTGAAGCACCTGGAGAAGGGATGCTGCACATTGCGATCCCTGCTTTCTTGGAAAATCTTCATCACGTTTTTTCTAGTCTCAGAAAGCAGCAGTTTCGGGTCCTCAGGAGTTTGTGTCAGAACCTGTGCCTAATTATGATCACAAGGTAAGCAGAGTGCCTTTCTCAACACACAGCAACCCTGGTAAATGGCCCCATCTTTTTGGATAGGCAGCAGAAATATTATCTGTATTAATGTGATTCCCATCTCAAATCTCACTCGTGGCTCTGTGTTTACTGAGCCAGAGGCGGAAGTTGGGTGAGGAGTTTTAACTCTTATGCTGACTGAAGTCAGGCCTGCCTGCACCAGAACATTCTTATTATTGTGATCTATGCAAATTGGACAGAATCTTAATGAAGCTTGTCCACCAGCGTCAGCCCTAATCTCCCCCATAACTGTCTGGATCCCACTGTCTGACTCTGGCCCTGTGGCCGTCATGGCCTCGTGGCCCACCTTGCTGCTCCTGGCTAGGGCTGTTCTGAAAGCAGGAAGCCTCTGTGGTGCAGGTCTTCTCCAGCCTGGAGAGACGGCCCTTGCAGAGCTGCTCCTCTCTTCCTCCAGTGAACCCTTGGCATACAATGAGTTGCTCCTGTTCTGGTGGGAGCACTGCATGTCGGACCCTCTGGGCATCCAGGTGGGGGTGGGGTGTACCTGGCTGAGCTCTTCCAACATTTCCATCTCCTTCAATGTCGTGATTCTGTTCTTAAGGTTACTCTAAGGTCTTCCGTTTTCAGCATGTGAAGTTCACTCAGGGAAAGGGCAGCCATACCTGTCAATTCATCAGTCCCCAATGCTATTCCCTTCTCCCTGGTCTGGAACTCTTAGGATCCATTTCCATGATAGTCCTCAGACTAACAATAATGTAAAAATAACAGAATAGTTAGAATATTTTGTAGTATGTGGTGTTTCTGGATTGGTCTTTGTACTGCCCTCCCCAGGACACCTTTGACTTTGATTTTAGCATCGATCATGGGGTGAGGTGGAAGGAGTGAATAGAGAGGGCCTCTCATTCTGTCTGAAAAGTATGCTCAGGAGAAACCAGGAGAAGACCTAGGAGGGGCCATCCCATCAGGCAGGGAGGGACTCTGGTCCTGTTGACCAGGGCGCCCACCAAGACAGGTCAGGGCCTGGGGTGCTCACATCTATCTGAGCCTAACCAAATGTCTCCATTTAAATTCACAGGCTACCATTCTCTCCCAATCAATCTCCTGAATTTTCCAGAAAGATTTTTTAGGATTTTAATTTAAAATGCATTTTAATTAGTGATCATACAATAAAAATCACACACATCTATGAACAATGTGTTGTTTTGATATACACATGTTGAGAAAAGGCAGACAGTCCTTGGTCTTTCCCAGTAAGAGAAAACAAGAGTAGTAAAGGTCTGAGTGACCCCCAGATTTTTTCCTGGCTGCCTAATAAAGGCAGTTCTCTTCTGAAGCCAGTCAGCAAAGACAACAGGAGTTGACTGCTTCCTCAAAAGTGAAGACAGAAACTCGAGGTCTCAAGGAACATGGAGAACCAAGAAGCAGGACACCATCAATGGAGCCAAGCAAAGGATCATGCTGACTCAAAGAGACGGAATCTGTGAAAGGCCTGAGGAAGAATTCAGGATAGTCATCTTAGGAAGCTCAGTGTGCCACAGCAGAATGCAGATGATCAAGTCACCGAGACCAAGAAAACAACATGTGAAGAAAACAAGATTTTCAATAAAGAGATACAAATCATAAAAAAGAACCAAACAGAAATTCTGGAGCTGATTATACAGGGTTGAACTCAGCCGACCCATTAGGTCATCACATAATGATGACTGGCTTGATCCATCAGGAGGGTGCGACAATTGTAAGTACACACACAGCCGACATGGGAGCACTTAACTCCACTGAACAAGCGCTACTCAAATTGAAGGGAGAGACACACTTAATACCTCCCGCCGAAGCCTTGAGGGGTCATCTAAGCAAGAATCCACAAGGAGCAGTGGTCTTGAGCCACACTGTGAGCCAAAGAGGCGTAGCAGACAGGTGCAGGCATTTCACCCAAAAGCAGCCCAAAGCACGTCTTCTCCAGTGCCCGTCCCTGTTGGGCCACAAAACAAATCTTAGCAAATTCAGTATTAAAATCATATTAGGTGTCTTTCTGCCCTACATGGCATGAAACTTGATATTAGTTATAGGAAGAATTTCAAAGAAATTCAGAAATTCATGGAGATTTCACTCCTGAAAAAAACAGATCGAAGAAGAAATCAAAAGGAAAACTTAAAAATATCTTGAGACAAGCGACAATGGACAAAACCTACTGAAGTTTCTGTCATGCAGTAGAAGGAGCTCTAAGAAGGAAGTTTAGAGCAATACATACCTACATTAAAATAAAGGTCATCTCAATAAAAAACTAACATACCTCTCAAGGAAGTGAAAAAGGAAAACTAAGCCCAAAGTTAGTAGGAGGAAAAGCAGGAGAAAATAGTGCAACAAACTTAAAGTTTAAGATCAACAAACCTGTGGAACATTTAGGTATAGACTGACTAAGGGAAACAGAGAGCCAAACAGAATCAGAAATGGCAGCGGGGACATTGCAAAGGGTGCCATGCAGATGCAAAGGGTTGTAAATGGCAGCGGGGACATTGCAAAGGGTGCCATGCAGATGCAAAGGGTTGTAAGAGATTTCTATGAGCAGGTATGTGCTAGCAAGATGGAAACCTGGACGTGATGGGTAGATCCCTCGGCATGTGCACCCTCTTGAGGCTGAGATCTGAACAGACATGAACACAGTGACAAGGCCTCCGTCCAAGAAAAGCCCAGGACCCACTGGCTTCTCTGCTGGATTCTGCCAAGCATCGAGAAGACAAATCCTCAGACTGCTCCAAACCTTCAAAAGGGGGAACACTTACTTCTCAGTACCTTTCATGAGGCTAGTATTACCTTAACACTAAAGTCAAATGAGGACACTAAATAACAAAATCATGGGCCCACATTCTAGATTAGCACAGATGCAGACACCTCAATGAAAGATGAGCAAGACAGCAGCACTTGAAAAGCTCGCATACTGTGCCCAGATGGTATTTATCCGCGATGCAAAGATGGTTCAAAATGCGTAGATCTACAAATGTAAAACGCCATGTGGGCAGTGAAGTACGCACACTGTAGCCCCGTCAGTGGGTGGGAAAAGCGCTTGACATGATCCAATACCTTTCCTCATACAAGCTCCCCCCATGTATAGAGGTAGTTTGCAACAATCCATGGCTGACCTCAAATCCAGTGGGGAGAACCTGGAGACTTTCCAGCACAGGACGCCCATGCACACCACTCAACACATCCTGAAGGTCCTCGCCAGCACAATGTGATAAGAAGCAAGAGCCACCCAAGTTGGGGAGGAAGAGTAAAGCTATTTCTGAGAGCCGAAGACAGATCTTATGCAGAGCCAATCCTAAAGATTCCCCCAACGGTTAAAGCTACTGAACTCAGCAACGCTGCCAAACATGATCTCAACATGCAACTAGCAGCTGCACGTCTACAGTGGTGATAACTATCTAAAAAGGAAATTAATTATCCCATTCGTAATACCAACAGAAAGAATAAATTACTCGGGATCTGTATTGGTCAGCTTTTTATCACTGTGACCAAAGCACCTGACAAGAGCAGCTTAGAGGAGGAAGTTTGTTTTGGCTCAGGGCTGTAGGGGTTCGGCCTGCATCTGCTACTCTGTTTGTTGCGCTGGGTCTGAGGTGAGGAGGACAGTATGGTGGAGGAGCACTGCTCAGCCATGACAGCTGGGAAGCAGGAGTGAGAAGGCAGGGACCCACCCCAGGGGCCTCCCGCCTCCAGCCACACCCCAGCTGTCTGCAGTCACTACCCAGTGGAGGACTCCTTGAAAACCGTTCGTCTATCAAATGGATCAACACAGTGATCAGGCCGTGGCTCTCATGGTCTCATTGCCTCACCTCTGAACATTCCTGTACTGTTGCACATGGGAGCCGAAGGGGGGACTCCTCACAATAGGATCAAAATTAATTAAAGAGGTGAAGGACTTACACATAGGAGTCACAAAATTTCAATGAAGCCAACTCAAATGATATTGAGAAGCTCCAAGAAAGGCCACGTCCCTGCATTGGAGGGTGTTGATACCATTAGAACTTCACAGTGGCCCAGTGCTGTGCGGATTCACTCCCGTCAAGACAGAGGAGGCTCTCCTATAGTTCATACGGAATCACACGTCTGAGCAGTGTTGAACACGGCCAGAAGACCCATGCTTGCTGATGGCACACATGACGTGCTAGACAGCAGACCTGTGAGGCCCTGGCATGAAGACTGGCACGCAGACCCATGCAGCAGAGTGGAGGCAGAAATCAGCCTGCACAGTGGCCAGCTGAAGTGCAGTGGCAGCACTAAGACACGAAAGGTGCGGCACAGGGGACCTGCAGAGCCACAGGAGGGGATGGACTGGATGCTCGTCTCCCACCTGCACAGGGGAACTGCAGAGCCACAGGAGGGGTGACTTGGACATTTATCTCCCACAACACCTACAAGTCCACCCAGCCTGGGCTGATGTGGAGCAGGGAGAGGGCCGAGGGTGAGAGTGGAGGAAGGGAATGGATGTGACCTAAGCGGAGATGTGCCTTATATAACAGCCACGGCCAAGGCACCAATCTGTACAATTAACATACAGTCATAATTATATTTAGAAAGAAGAATGGGTTGGATATTAAAGGTAAGACCTGAAGCCACAAAACTACCCAAAGTAACATGGGAAGATCTCCATGCTGGCCTTGGCAATGAGGCTTTGCATGTGACGCCAAGAGCCAAGGAGATGAGAGAAAGATCCGTGGATGGCACCAGATCAGAGCTTCCTCGCAGCAGATGACCCCACCAGCTGCAGGAGGGAGGATAAATGCAAGCCACCCACTAGGCGGAGTTGGCACCCAGCTTTCCAGGGACTCCTACAGCCCCATGAAGAAAGCAAAGAGCCCAACTTAAGACCAGCCACAGCTTGAGAGCAGACGTAGCTCCAAAGAAGGCACAGGGAGGCTAGCCAGCCCAAGACGATGAACCTGTCACAGAAACACAAGCCAGAAGCACCATGAGGCAGGGGCTCCTGTCATGAGGAAGTCATCAGAGCAAAACATCAGGAGAGCCCGAGACCCTGTCACTCACTGCGGATAGGAAATGGTGCCACCGCTGCAGGAGGCTGCCTGGGGGCTCCTAAGATCTGAAAACTAGAGCCATAGAGCCCCTGCATGGTCCACAGTCCTGCTTTGGGGCACTATGCAAAGGGCTGAAATAGAAACCTAGAGAAATCTGACGTTCACGTTTATGGAAGCATTATTTTCAGTAGCCAAGAAGTGAAACAGTGAAAATCCACTAGTGGGCGAGTGGGTAAGCAGCTGTGGTGTGCTCAAGTAACGGATTCATCCTTAAAGAGGAGAGCCTGCTGGATCCAGAGGGCATCCTGCTGACGGATGGAACGGACAGATGCACAGGGCAGTGCTGTGTGGTCCCAGTTGTCCGTGAACCCCCTGCCCACATGAGGAGAGAACGGAGAGGTGTGGCCAGGGCTGTGGGAGCCCTGGGGAGGCAATGATGGACAAGGGCAGTGTTCCAGCCATTCAGAGAGCGAAGCCCGGAGCCTAAGGCAGGTGGCATTGAGCACCAGAGCTTGCACAGGTGGGTCTCACAAAACAATGACAGAATTGTAGTAGTGGGGTGCAGGAAATCTGGGGTGGTGAAGAGTGTTCATAGCCCTGAGTAGTGCGTGGTGAACATGCTCAGCTTGCTACCTCCATCCTGCCTCTGTGAAGTGATTTCTAGAAGAGTCCATTGCATTCTCCTTCCCCACCTCCTCAGATGCAGGAGGCTGGCTGGGAGGTGCACCTGCATGGCTGGCTTCTCTGGAGGCGGAGGCAGGTGGTTTGAGCCTAAGATTTGGTGGACCTCACAGGAAGGACATGTGTGGAGGGCAGTGGCTGTGGGATGCAGAGCTGGGGGTGTCGCTGTGTGGGTGCTGCTCTTCTGCACCCGCTTGCTATGCCTGCTCCTCTACTGTCCCCTCCCCTGAGCTAACACAGGGAACCACTGCTCTCCAGGTCCTTCCAAAGCAGGAACCTTATGGAATGACTGGCACCGACCACAAAGTGACTGTCTCTTGGTCCCCAGCTTCCTGTTGGGTGGGGACGGGAATAAGGAACAGGGAAGTGAGCCTGAGCAGCTTCTTCCTCCTTTCTAAGGGCTGCAGCTGGTGCTGGGGTGCAGGATGCTGTGGAGAGGCCAGTGTGTCTGTGGTGGTGTCCTCCCTGGCTTGGCACAGCCACAGCTGGGGCTGGGATCAGGTGTCTCTGGTCTGACTCAGGTGTTCTTTTCCACCTCTTTCTTTGCTGCTTTGTGGCTGGCTGGTGCAGTGGGGTGGCAGCAGCTCTGTCCCGGCACCAGGCAAGCGATTGAGAGGAAAGCTTTAGGTCTCCCTCTGGCACTTGTAGTATGCAGAGGGAGAAGGGCTTTGTATTTAAATAGCCTTCAACTATGTCCCGTATGTTCAGGGCCCAGAAGCAACAGCACAGAGAAGGGGAGATTGAGTCCAAACGAGTGCCCTTCTAGTTTGTCTAACAGAAGACACAAACGGCGCTGGCACTTCCACATTGTTTACTAAACATGCGGTAAAGAGTTCTTTCATCCTGCATGATGACCCCAGGAAACCGCAACAGAAGACCCATGGGAAAGTCTGATGATGATTTTCCCTCTTCCCTTACAGAGCCCCTGGATGCTTAACAGACCGGAGCAAACGGCTCCCCAGGGCGGTGGGGGAAATGAAAGCACGATGGGCATTGGGACTAGCAGTAAATGGGCAATGTTTAAGTCATAAATGGAAATGTCACTAAGCCCTGGAACTCTGTTCTTTACATATTTATGCTTTTAGTTATTTATACCCTGCTTTGTTTTTAAAAGGGCTTTAGGGGTCTGGAGCGGTGGCTCAGTAGTTGGAGTGCTTGCCTGGCATGCATGAGGACCTGGGTTCGAGCCCCAGCACCACATGCAAAACTGAGTGTTGGAGAAACAAAGACCAGATGAAAAACTAAATAAAATTGATTCTATCTTTCACTCTCTCCCTCTCTCTTTCTAAAAAAAAATTTAAAAAATAGGAAGGGTTTTATGGAGCTTACCAAAATATAAAAAATAAAAGCAAATGGATGAGGGAATTAGGGAGAGAGAAGACGCTGTGGAAAAGCGAGGGGGCGTGAGAGAGAGGAGTGAGGATCTGCTGCAGGATCGCGTCTCCTTGATAAAGGGGGCTGGCCTTTTGGCTCAGACCTTTCTGGTAGCCCCTGTGGAGAGGGACGTGCACTCAGTTACAGCATTCACGTGCTCACTAAGACATAGCACAAGCACCGTGACACTGCCTTGCTTTCCTAACAGCAGCCGTGGGGTCAACAAGACCATGGGTTCCCAAAGAGGAATTTCCGGGAACGTCCCTGAGGGAAGTCAGTGGTGTGCACCCAGAACACCCATCGGACCTCACTGCTGAGGGAGCCAGGAGGACAGCTCAGGCCCAGCCTCCTCCCGGCTGCCAGCGAACCTGCTTCAGAGGAAGTGACGAATCACACCTTCATTTATTTCGATTTTAATAGCTGTCTTAACTTTAAACAAGATACCTGTATAAAAATTCAAGTAACATGAATATATTATGGAAACAATTCTACTCACATTTACTCTCCGGAGCATTCATGGTGTGTATGTGTGTGTGTGGGGGGGTGCATGTGGGTGCATGCATGGGTGTGGGCATTTGGGTGTATGAGCATGTGTGTGTGTGTGTGCATATGTGTGCATGTGTGGGTGTGGGTGTGCATGCATGTGTACGCACAGGTATGTGTGAGTGCGTGTGTGGGTGTTTGCGCACACGCACGTGTGTGGAGGTAGAGCCCAGCCCCACTACAGATCCAGGCTCATCACTTTTGAGTTCACCTGGAGCAGTGTACTTCTGGGAGGAGTGCTCTGCAGTCAGCAGTCAGCAGGTGCAGCCTGAAGCCCCCCATGGAGGCAACACTGTGTCCCCTAAACTTACACTAAAGTCCTCACCCCAGGGGGATGGTACTAGGGCCCCAGTGGGGGTTGGGGGTGCTTAAGTCACAGGGTGGCATTCTCATGAATGCGGTTATATCCTTGTAAAAGAGGTCCACAGGGACCCCTTGACCCTCCCACCAGGTGAGGACACAGCATAGGCACTGTGGGTGGACCAGGAAACGGCCACACCAAACTCGAATTGGCAGGGCCTCCTCATGGACTTCCCATCTCCAGGACTGTGAGAAGTGACTGCCCAGCAGCCTGAACAGAGTAAGACAGGGCTTTGCCCCCTGCTTCCCACTCCCCTCAGTCAGCAAACTCACGTATCTGCTTCTTAGCCAGAGTCGAGACAAGGAAAAGTCAATAGAGAAGGAATGGTCTTGCTCTTCTAGAAATGTCCTGGAGGCAACCAGGACAGAGACTGTCAGGTCCAAAAGACGGCTTGGTGCCCTGCAGGTCACAGAGGGAGAGGCAATAAACTCGGCAAAGGAAACTGGTGTAACAGAAGTATCAGTGCCAGGAATGAAATATCACTGTCCCTAGACCTATCACAAAGCTGTCACAACTGTGGAAAAGATGAGGGTCTTAGAGATGGGAACAGATCAGCCAGTCTCAGGGTGGTAAACCAGAGCTGCCATCTCCTAGAGCCTGGTGGTGTTCAGTCCCATCCTCCAAGGTATCCAGGGCAGGGATATCGTCCTTCAGATCCTCAAGCATGTCCGGTGTCTCCTCCTTCTGGGTGGTCAGCTAAGGGGTCCAGCAGGGTCTGCATTCCCAGTTGGCAAATGGTGGCTTGAGCCTGGTGTTTCCCTAGGACCTGAAGTTGTGGTTTTAATGTCAATTCTCCAATTTCCTTTAAGTCTCCCTGGAATCCTCTGATAAGAGGGGTGGCCTCCCATACATTATCTCATAGGGAAAGAACCCAGTCCTCTTAGTTGCAGTGGATCTAATGCTTATCAGTGCACTAGGGAGGATTTCATTTCAATGTGAGTTTCTTGGTACAGTTTATCCGATTGAACCTTAAAAATCTTTTTTATCATCTCTATTTCACCAAAACTTTGTGGTCTGTAAGCAGTGTGTAGCCTCCATCTGATATTTAAACTTTTGGACAATATTGTTTTACCTCTATCACAAAAGTTGGTACATTGTCTGAGCTGATTGTTTTCAGGAGGCCAAACCTGGAACTAATTTCCTGGAGGAGCATCCTGGGTAGCTCTTAAGCTTTTTCTGCGCGGGGTTGGGAAGGCTTTTACCCACCCTGAGTAAAAGCACACAAAACCCAAAAGATACTTGCAGATCTTTGAGAGTGGCTGTTCAGGAAAGGCAACTTTTAAATCCTCAAACAGTGTTCCTCCTATATTTTGAATTCCTTGTCCCTGGTGTGGGTTGTTGTGGGCACAAGCTTTACATTGTACCTGTAATGCCCAGGAAATACTTGTGAGCCTGGGGACATAGAAATGTTGACTCAGAACAGTTTCCAGTACTGTAGGGCCATTGTGTATTTCCCTGTGAAACTGTCTGACAGAGGCAGGGACCAAAGTCTCAGGGATGGCTAGCTGGCCATTAGAGAATCTCCACCACCCATCTGGGACATAGCTTCCTTCTTTGGTCTGAAACCAAGCATTCTCACATGGTGAATACCTAAGTTTTGTTTTTGGGTTTACTCTCCTGCAAAGAGTTTAAAACCAGATTGATCAGAATTGACCCTGTTCCAATTTGTTATTAGAGTCAGCAGAGACTTTTCAGGGGGGACTCATGAGAAGCTTTTTAGTTCCTTTAGCTTCCTCTCTCAGGCCATCTGCCAGGCTGGGTGAAGGTCCTGCTGACCACTGTGGCTTTTTTGGGAAGCATCAGGGACATACCCCTCTTCAGTGGCCTTCTTTCTGCAGTGTTCTCTGGCTGATTCTTTGCTCTCTAGAGTCTCTTAGTCTCCCTGGTCAAGAAGTCTTGCAACCCAGAGCAGCAAAGTCCTTAGAGAATTCTCATTTTGTAATTTACAAAATCTTGACCTTTCTTTGATCCTTTTATTCTTTAATTTTAGTCTCCACATTTTGGTTTTAAACATCCAGCAGGCCAGTTTTATCAATCCTAAGTAGAAGTACTAGGTTTTAACTCTGATATCTATAATTTTATAATTATTTACCCTTTTTGTTTAATAGGGGAAGTCAGCTTTATATCCTGTTTGTCCTAAACATGATAGTTTATCATCTTAAATTAACTCAGGTTGTTATTATAAAAGCTATGCTTCTCTAAAGCATCCAGACAGCATTGGTTGGTTACATTTTATAAGGAAAGTGCACTATGGAATTAACAAAAAGCAAAAAATATGTTTAGTTTGTATAATAGCCATGAGTCAGGGAAATAATTTTCTAATCTCAAAACTTTACTTAGTTACATTATATCTCTTATTTATTTTGAGATTATAGAAATGTTTACACCAAGAACCTATCCTTTGAACCTCACTCTAAATAAGTTTAATTTTAGCCTACTTTGGACCCATGACTGAGTTTTAACTCAGGCAAGGATGGGCTTGTAACAGAATCTTAGGTAAAACACCCCCCCCCCCCGGTGCTGTTCTCTCTCTCTCTCTCTCTCTCTCTTTTTTAAAGAGAGAGGGACAGTGAGAGAGACAGAGAAAGAGAGAAATAAGTTTATTTAGTTTTTCACATGGCTTTAGTTGCTCCAACACTCAGTTGTGTACGTGGTGCTGGGGTTTGAACCCAGGTCCTCGTGCTTGCCAGGCAAGCGCCGAAACCGCTGAGCCACTGCTCCAGCCCGTTCTTTCTCTTTAAAATATCATCTTATAAAATTTTTACATATATTATTTTTAGTCTATTTGAGTATCAGTTAACATACTACAACATTACATCTTAAACATGCATCCAACAGAAAGACTAAGAGAGCTCTTAACTTGAACAAATTACTCTCCCTTTTATGTTTTAAAAACACATTTAGACTTTCATTTCATTGTAAAGAGTAACAATGAAATTTTATATATAACTTATTGAAAACAGGTTACCTTCACCCAGTAACAAAGCATCAGATGACATAAATACCCCCACAAAACTGATTATTTTTATATAAATTTGAAGGAGACTATTGTTTTAGAAAACGCTAATTTGTTAAAATATTTTCCTAAGCTTTACATTTGAAAAGGTTTTTATAATTGAAAAAAACGCACGAATACACCTAGTACATGGAGAACCCAGTGTTACGTAGACATTTTTACATTAATTAAATTTTAAGTAACGTTTCAAATCCATAGTGTAAGGTAACAATAACCATAGGTCTATCTAGGTTATCAATACTAATAAAGATGAAAGGATAATTTTAAATCTTATACATTTAGGAAACAGTGTTGATGATCAGAAATTGACTTGGTCAAAGTAAATAGAGATAAAATAGGTCTTTTAATGGGCATATGGCCTTTTCTATTTGATAGCATGTACAAGGAAAGTCATATATTGGTGACCTTGCTGTTGAACCTATATAAACTGTATATAATGTTTAGATAAGGTTTATATTAAAATGGTCTTTAGATTATATGCATTTCTGATCATATGTGTATATATATACATACACATTTTTGGATGTTAACCATATAGCAGTAAGTTAAAATAATAGTTGTTTATTCAATCAGTTATGAACTTTAATCATTTAAAAGACTTTAAAATAAATACACATGCCCTAATTTTTTTAAGACTTAGCTTCCTAAGTAATAAAATCTAACAGATGCAAGGAAATTACATTGATAAGAAATAGCAGATCAGTGTTTTAAGAAACTCTTGTTACCTGAACACATAGAGAATTAGATTCTGAATTATAGCAGTTTATCAGCATTGGACCTTAGGAGAAGACACAAATAATCTTACCTGACTGCGCTAGTTAGGGCCAACATAATCACACACACACATACTTTTGAGATTTACTCTCCACAAACCTCTGCAGCTTATTAGACACTCATAGCATATTTGTCTTATCATACAAAATATTTAGAAATATGGAAATATTTTTAAATTTTCCGTATTAAAATATATTTCCATACCTAAAACTTTCTTTTCTTCAGTTGCTGATCCTCTTTGAAATTTATGTTTTGAGTCAAGCCTTCTAAAAAGTTTGAGCTTTTATTAGCTCCTTTAATAGGATCAAATACTTTGTTGTTCATAGTATTTTAATTGAAACAGCTGAAACCTTTTATATATAAAATTACATATTTTACAATTGTAACATTTTGTAACCTTGGACTTAGTGAAGACCCAGAAACAAAGCAATTTTAAACTATTTTTTAAATTAATTTTTAAAAGCACATCTAATAGTTATGGTTCCCCCTGCTTATGTTGAGATTATTATTTTAGCTTTGCTAATTCTCATCCTGTCTTAGATTTTACTCTAGCTTCCACATATGAGAGTAAACATTTGGCCAGGATCAGGGGGGTTATCGATGCAACTGGGAACTCTCGACTCCCATGAGAAGTCCAACTATACTCAGGCAGGCAGAGAAACTCAGAAATTTCAAAAAATAATACACATATATAAGTTTATTTCTATCTATAACATGGGGGCACTGCAGAGGAGACATGAGAGCCAGGAGTGGATGAAGTGGGGAGACCCTGGACTAGGGTTAGCATTAACTCACTTTGTCAATATCCATGCACACATGATTATGTACCAACGATTCCCTTCAATATGTAAGACTATGTTAAACAAATAAAAAACCCAAATATATGTTACCGTATAGAATTAAAA
The DNA here is from genome assembly GCA_004027875.1 of Aplodontia rufa. Taxonomy (NCBI): domain Eukaryota; kingdom Metazoa; phylum Chordata; class Mammalia; order Rodentia; family Aplodontiidae; genus Aplodontia; species Aplodontia rufa. Next base: position 50,644 of record PVKS010006148.1, read on the forward strand.
AGCCTAAGGTATTTGAATTTATATTTAACAATTGATATTTTAGCATTTTAACTTTGTAAATTAACCAGATGTCAGCTTTAACAAATTTTTGTTAATGATTGATCCCGTTTATGTTAAATCTTATTTACTCATTTATAACTGTTAACTTTAGGTTATCCACAAAACTGAAAACATAGTTTCCCTGCTGATGAAAAAAAATTCTAGAAGCAATGGAAATTACTTTTTAAACATTTTACACAAACCAGCAGTTGCATTGGCTAGCCGTAACAATGTCCACTTCGGGTTTTGGTTACACCTCTTTCTACTGTTTTGCTAATGAGACTCATTTTAAATCCACACACTTTTTTTTTTCAGGACAAACTTTTAGTAATATGGCCATATGCAAATTATTACTTTTAAAAGGCACCTTTACTTTACCAATTTAAATTAGCCCTTCTTGTTAAAGTTTTATTTTATTCATGTGAACCAAAATGCATTTGGATGTACTTATTAAGTTTACGAATACTCATTTATCTCTAAGCCAACTGGTGTGTACACAACATAAAACACACAGAAAACAAATTTGTATCTTCTTGATAGGTCTTAGATCTCCACTGGTAGGAGATAATGGCTGCAGAATTTTTTATAGTATCTATTAGATTTAACTCTTTAGAAATTAAAATAGAGCCTATCATGGAATTTTATATTATGACTTAAAACTTGTGGAACCACAAGTTAGGACTCATTTGGACTTTATATCACAAAACCATGGAGCCACAAATCACTTTGTAATTATTGACACATATACTCAATTGTTTAAAACATTGTCCTCCCTGGGTGGATTTTGACACTGACGGTGCCCACTTTGGGAGCCCCTGATACTGATGGCCATTCCACACCAAGGCTGGCCATTGTAATTCACTGGGAGGACGTAACTTCTGCTGGGTGAGCTTTACCCCATAGTCACCATTCAAACCTTTCTTGAAGTTTCTAACATGCACTCTAAAGAAGCAAGCCTACTTTGTGTGTATCCCACTTTCCATGAAGCCCTGGTGCTGCACACTTTTGCATACTTTCACACAGACTTGGTCAGAAAGAAATTTCTGTACTGCCCCAATTCTAAAATTCCAAAACCAAAGGAGTCACGGTTTCTCCTCTGCTCATTGACCCCAAACAGAGACAACTTGGGCCACTCCCCAGGCTCTTTTAAGCTCCAAATCCACTAGGAGTTTACTCAGGGGTCCTCAGATGTTGATGAAGACTCTCTTCTCCCTGCTTAGGTCTCAAAGGGGAAGTCAGGTGGGCAACCACACGGGGACCTGGGTTCTTACCTGTTCAGGTGGAGAGTGGTGCTCCAAGTTCCCTGTTCCTGGTTCCTGCAACCACGGGACTGCTGCTCCAGGGAGCTGATGAGTTGCATCCCCTATGGGTAAAGTGACCCATGGTGCATCAAGAGGAAGCTTCGTCCTCTCGGGTCCTAGTGAGGCAAGACCCCAGAGACAAGAGACGTAGAAAAGCCATCTCCATTGTCCCAACTGGGTTGCCCAAATTAAATGGGACAATCTCTGCTAAAACACCAGAGAGGTTTTCAGGAAGCAGGTTTATTAATTAATGTTGCAACATGATCCAGGAAGCATTTAACAGTTGCACTTCCTGGATGTTATGGAATGGGAATTTTAGCAATTTATGATCTTTTGGAGGTTTCAGCATATATTTAGTTTTCAATATCTATTGATTAGAAAGGAAATTACATAAACAGTGGATATCTGTAATGAATGTAAAAATGCTGCAAAACAGCCTCAATGTAAACAGCTTCCCAGGAAAAAGAAAAGAAAGGAAAATAAAACTTAAAAATGCCCCTTTATGTGCTGGTTGTAAATCTCTGTGCTGGGATAAGTCTCTGAGCTCTGTCAGGGAGTGGACACAGAGAATTACCCCACAGATGTGTCCGTCCTTGGATATTTCAGAGAAACCTAAAATTTAAAGTTTCCTAAGAGAAGAAAACCTCCTACAAGGTAGAGGGTCTCTTATTACAGCATAGGGACCCCTACAACGAGCCATGGCACACACGGCAGCACCGCTAAAGGTCAGAGAAGAGAATAAGCAAGACTCTCGGCTCAGTTGCTGTTCGATTTTCCCTGCACCCCACATTCTGTGACCCTGGGAGGCAGACAGCTGTCAGGGACCTTCTGGTGGGTAGGTGGGACCTAGACCTCGCCATCTAGTGACCTTATAACCTGTGCTCCTTAGCAGGGTGGGTCTGGGCCTTGCCATGCCTAAGAGCAACACAGTGCTCCCTCTGCACACCTGCAGCAGAGATGCCCCTTCCACCAGCCGCGTCTCGGAGAAGACGGGCCCAGTGCCTCAGACGCAGAGCCTCAGACGCAGAGCTTTGGACCTTGCTCGTAGCACCTTATCAGCATGTTTTCTCTAGCAGCTCCAGGTCAGTTCAGGGCGACACTGAAGTAACTTGCTTTCCAAGTCACATGGAAGCCAGAAGCATTTGTGTGGGAAATATCTGTGGGACTACAAAGTTCTTATAGAGATGTTTATTAATTTGTCTTCAGCACTTTTTATTTTGGGAACTAATGAACAAAGCAATTTCAGCAGAACTGACGGGAGGCGATGTAGTAGGTAAAGAAAACGGGAATCCTCGGTCAGCAGGGGCTCACCAGGCCTCACGGGGAGAGGGCGAGGCAGGTGGACAGGTGCTGGTCCTCATGGAGCTGACAGGAGATCCGGTCACCCCCTGTCCACTGGACAGGGAACATGCAGGGAGGAAACAGGGCAGGGTGGCGTGTGTGGCCACAGAGGGCGATTGGGGTGGCAGAGGCTGCGGGGAGGCCACAGAGGCTGCGGGGGCCTTCCAGACCAGTGGCTCTGAGCAGAAGCCCAGGCAGGAAGGCACCTACAGGTTAGATTTAGGGCAGAATGTAAACGTTCAAGAGCGGTAGTGGGCCAGCTCCTCTCCTAGGTCTCTGGCTTCACATTCATGAAATCAAAGCAATGTCTATGCTGAGAACCCGCGCAGGAGATAAAGCCCTCCACAGAAGTGTGCCCCAGCCTTCAGGAGATTCTACTTTCCTTCTCTACCGACACTTTGCAGCTGTAGATCGGGTCCTTGGAGGAGTCAGAGCAGAAAGAGCAGGACAGACTGTCAAGACTTCCCAAATAGAAGCAACCTTTCATTCCAAGTAGCTCTCGCTGTAAAGAAATACAATAAATAAATAAAATGATTCTTTTGCAAACTTCCAGCAGGGTTCAGCCACGCCCTAGCAACAGTGAAGGCCACAGGTTGCCATATGTACTTTTTAAACCAAGCATATTACAGTGTGCAGAAATTCAGGTTGAAACGTAACAGCTTTGGTCCCACTTGGGGAGCTTTCAGCAGGAGGTCAGTGTGTAGCTAATTGGCTTTCGGCCAGAAGCAGTTTAATCTCTTCTCCATCAAACTGACCTCCGCGTGGCTTGGGAAACCCCTGTGCGGCCACAGCACTGCTTTACTATGTATAGGCATCCTGCATTTTAAGAAGCATGTGCTGTTTATACGACCGCTCATGACTAATTCCAGCTGGGTCTTGCCAACCAATTGTGATGCTTGTTTTCTTAGCAGGAAAGTAACCATCCCTTTCTTGGAGCAGGAACTCTTGGTGCATTAAGCAATTAGAACAGTTTAAGCCCTGAGCAAACTCAGTTCACCAGACATTTTCCTCTGAGTCCAAGCCTCGGCCATAAAATGAGCCACAACACAGCAGCCCCTAGGCTTAGCGTCTGCGCAGCCTCCGACCACCACACTGTGCTGAAGGGAAGTGGTGTGTGCCAACCCTCTCCAGCGAAGCACACACATTCAGCCGTGTCCCCCGCGGTGGCCATTAGGACTATGAGAACGCCACACTGAGGGGGACTGGGCTCTGATCACAGTGCCTAGGTCCTCCCTGGGTCCCTGCTGGTCTTCAGCTAGTTTTCTGAGACAGGGAAAGGTGTGCTCTCCAGGAGTGGTCTTCCCTGCTTGGGAACAGCAGGTGACCATTTTGACCTGAAATCTCTGGGTAGCAAGACCAAAGGTAACAGCACAGCCAACAGGGAAAGCATGCACAACCAAGTGGGTGTGCAGGCTGAGGAAAGAGCTGTCTGGAGGGTGTGGGCTTGCCAGTGAGGATAAAACGTGGAACCCAGAAGTCTGCCTGCCAAATAGAGGCTGGAGCAGAACAGGGGAGGGGGAGAGACAGGAATGGGGGCCATCTGCAGAGAAGGGGAAGGTCTAAGTCACTCCCAGAATGCACCCATTCCATGTGGGCCTAAGGGAGAATCAAAGGAGATGTCCATGGATTCACTGGAGTTGGCCTGTCTTCATGGATGCCAGGGAAGGACTGTGGTGACCAGGGGCATGGGCACCATTTCAATGGGGCTGGCCAAGTGAGGGCTTCCTCGTCCCACCTCCATCTCTCCATGAGTTCAACCTTAGGCTTCCCATTAGACCCTTAATCCCAGAAAGGGGTGTGGAGTTGGGCTGCTGGATGAAGGGGTGCTGCGTGGGAATTGGCGCTGCTGAGTTGGAGGCAGGAGGAGTCAGTTGTCGAAGACTGGCTGGTTTCCTTTCCCAGATTTCAGGGTAGATCTGAGCACTCTGGAGAGAGGTGGAGGGGGGAAGCCGGAAGAGTGGTGGATATGGAGTCGGTGAGGCCCTGGAGAAGGCTGTGCAGTTTGGGCTCCCCGGCCAGTTACAGCGGAGATTTAGTGAGTGGGTCACTGGCTGCCCCTTTTCCACTGCCAGCTTAGACTCACAGGTTCCTGGCAGGGGATGTTGACCCGCTAGGTGCTCTTCCCTCAGTGGCACCGGGAAGGGAGCAAGGCCCTGGATGAGCCAGCCAGGGCAGCAGGGCAGCAGTGCACAGTGACCACATGGAAAGGCAGGACCCGGATCAGGATCAGGATCCTCCAGCAGAGGGCAGGAGGGCTTCATTCCTGCAGGAGCAGGGTGGGCTGAGAGCCCCTGTGACTGGGGTAAATGTCACCATGCTTTCATGGCTGCTCCTAGTCGGCCACAGCCCCTTCCTGGGTCATGCATGCATTAACCCCAGGTTCCATGGGTCAACAGTCACAGGTACCAAATGTGCAGGTCTCAATAATGCCCTAATCACTTCCAAGTCTTCCCCAGAGATATATCCACCATAGTGACCCTGACGGTTGGCTCGAGCTGCACTGGCTGCCGAAAGGTAGGTGGCTCAGGCGACAGAGTTGTGGTGTCTTCAGCTGTGGAGGCAAGGAGGCTCAAGGTCAATGTGTGGTTACCCATAGAAGTTCCTTTCACCCAGGTGTCCTGTTTGTGTCTTTTGGTGACAAAGAAAAAGAGCTTCATGTATTAAGCACACACTCCTTGATTCTGATCAATGTTGTTTTTGAAGCAAAATTGGTACAGGTGGTGTAATGGCAGGCTGTCACTGGAGAATGGGCGACACTGGGGCTGGACAAGGGGACTTGCGGATATCAAATTTGGAAAGGGGTTAATTGTGACCATTGTGTTCTACTTGGAGTCCTAACATTAAGCCATCCCAACGTGTTCTTTGCTGGAGTTCTGACCTCAATCCTGCTTACGTGGTCTACCCTGGAGTTCTGACCTCAAGCCTGACCTCCACCCTGGAGTTCGGTCTGACTCAACCCACCCTGAGGTGTTATGCTATCCAGTTCTGACTGCAGTCATGACAAGGATGTTCCAACTGGAGATCTTTGTGACCTGTGATGATACAGGGTGTTCTGCCCTGGAGTTTGGAACTTGAGCCTGACCGGGGTTTTCTACACAATGTCCTCATGATCCCAGGTGTGGGGTGCAGATGATTCCCCAAAGGTCCACATACAAACTCCTGAAATTTATGAACATCATATTATATGGCAAAGGGATTTTAAAATATAATTAAGAGTAGCCACCTTGATACAGGTAGGTTTTGCTGGATTACCTGGAGGATCCCTCTGGGACCTCTACCTTTCAGGGTCAGAGGCCTCCCCGACTGGGAGGATCTGAGTGGAGGCCAGAGCTGAAGCCTAAGATGGACCCACCCAGCATTGCTGGCCTTGAGGTGAAGGGGACGTGGATGTCTCCGCATGCAGAGACGAGCTCCAGCTGAGGGAGGGGGAGCACACAGGGCCTCAACCCATCACCATGGGACTGTCCTCCGGCTGAGGCCTGAGGGAGTGTGGTCCCCAGAGTATCCTGGTGAGAACCAGTCAGCTGGTATCTTGCTTTGACCCATGAAACCAGCAGAGAGAAATGGTGAAGCCAGCCCAAGACTTGACCCACAGGGTGATGGGTAAACATTCGCTGCTCTTTCAAGTTCCTAACCTCAGGTGACTCCTACGGCAGAAACAATGAACTCACCAGGTGTCCCCTGGCTTTCTTGACTGTAGCACCTGGAGGTGGAGTTGGCTTTAGCGTCACCTCCCCTCCTGGCTCCCTTGCTGGGGTCTCTGCAGGGCCACAGGAGGTGGGGCAGCGTGTGCCTCCCGTCTGCCCTGGGGCTGAGCTCCTATTTCCGTGAGGTGGTCCTGTGGAGTGATGGCTGTTGGATTTACCCTCTGCCTTTGCCACTTGAGGAGCATGTGAGGCCTGCCTGCTAGAGGAAGAGCCACCTGTGTGTGACCCAAGCCACTCTGCCACAACCTGCAGCAGGATGTGCAGGTTGTCTCCTGCAAGAGATGTGGCCCTACCTGACATTCCAGGGTCCAAGCAACAAACACGCACTGTGTGTCACAGGGCCTGGGCATCCCTTGTCATGGATCACTGTGGTGGCAAAGGTGCCCTGGTCTGAAGGGAGTGCTGCGTCCTGAGGGTCAGCGATCTTCCTCCTGCCTCAGCCACACCTTGTGTTAGTGTGCCCATCTCCACTCTCCCGCCCTCTTGTTAGCGTCAGCACCCATTCCTTAAGATCACCTGCAAGCGTCTTTCCACCCTCACGCTTGCTCTTCCTTTAGCCTGAGGCAAACTCCTGGTGTGTCATCTGGGGAGCGGAGGACGCTTCATTAACGTTGCAGCGGCATCACTCCTGCTGCATCCTGAGTGGCCTCCTGCCCGAGGAGCATGGAGCCCCACAAGGGTCAGCACAGGCTGCAGAACAGGGAGTAGAGATGGCTCCCGCCCCAGCTTCTTAGATCACAGACGTCATCGAGCTCATCGGCTACCCCACACGTGTGTCGCTGGCCGTCTGTCCCGCGGTGCCTTGTGTGGTCATTTGAAACATGCACGGTGGAGGCTTTGCCCCCTGCATCTGCGTGGGGTCAGGACTGCCACCCAGTGGGCCATGATACCATGGGCCCCACATCGATGTGGAAAGGGTGCTGGAGAACGGAGGCCCCGGGGAGAATCTGCAGCCCCTGAGTCCCACCTTACCTGGGAAAGGACACTGAGGATCTAAAAGGAATAAATTCAAGTGAGCTTCCTGACACTCACCCACAGGTAAGGGCAGTGAACCCGGGCTCTAAAAATCAAAGAGAACCAGAGACTGGCAGCCTGGGACCTTGAGGTACCGAGTCAAGGTCCCTTTCAGACCCCTTTCAGACTCCTTCCTGGAGTCCCTTTCAGACTCCTTCCTGGAGTCAGCAGCAGCCCTCACTCAGCCTGCTGGTGGTGACTCTAGGCAGAATCCTAGCGGCAATCACAGCCCAGAGCAGCACGTGAGGCACAGCTAGTGTGCAGAAGCAGGAGTCTGAGACCCACTGCACTGAGGGCGTCCCCTGCCTATACTTGGAATTCCCACTGATCTCTGGGTTCCCTGGGGGTTGACAGGCCTCAGGGTAGTGCTAAGGCTCAGAGACTCACTTTTCAGAATGATTTTGTCTTCCTGACTCAAGAGCACTTCCCGCAGCCTCTATAGCCATTCCAATTCCTGACGTTTGCACACAGGTCCACTGCTTACCAAGGATGGTGTCTGGCCTTCAGCAGTGGCCTCTACCGTCATGCAACGTGGCTTTGTGTCTGTCCCCTGGGCCTGGAGGGTGCTCCACCTCCAGATGAAGACGGGGACACACTGTGGCCTTCAAGCTCTCCGACCTGCAATGTCAAGCCCTTGTGCTCCTGCTCAGGCCTCGAGGTGCTAGGCATGGCAGCCTGGCGCTGAGGATGGAGTGTGGGTAACAGAAGCCCCTGGAACAGCAGGACCAGGGAAGCTCACTGTTTTCCCTCAAACTCCCTGGATCAGGCTCCGCTCGAGGCCAGACCTGCGCTGCACTGCCAGACTCCTGCGGTCCGTCCCCTCTGGGTGCTCCCTACCCCTGCATTTGGGCCTCATCGTGGCCTTGTCTTCTGGCCATCTTGTAGTGTCCTGAGGTTTAGTTACTCTTCTCACACTCTCTTGAACTCCTTGCAGCAGGGAGAGATTGATTTGCCTGTGTGTCCCTAAAGTGGATTGCATAGACCAGAAATGCTCAACTAGAATTTGCACAACTAAATCTGCTTTCCTGAGTCACTGTTTCATCGACATATGGCAGTTCCCTCAGGAGACCTCATAAAGCCCAAAATCTGTTCTTAAAGTGCATGGAAAGCTCAGTCACATTTTTTCCATCCCTTAGATACTTGTTCAGTATTTGAAAATAAACTGAAGGATTTCACTTGAACCTTAAAGCTGAAAAGCACACACAAGTCAGTTCTGTCTTGAATTCCTTGACAGTGTCTCTGCACATCCACTTCAAGTGTAGTAGGAGGTTTATAGCCAAGGAGTCAAACATCAGCAGTAATTCTTCCTTTAATCAGGTGTGTCTGAGGACATGCAGGGAGTTCGGACAATGAATTGGTGGCGGTGTTGCTTCACAGATGATTCTACCTGCTCATGCTCAGGAGCACCAAATTCCCCTCTGATGTGCAGTAGTGGTGACACTGTCTGCCTGGCATAGGACACACCCAGCCTCAGATGGCAGGGGAAAGAAAGTGACCTTACCAGTGCCTGGGGTTAGAGATCTCAGAATCTGAGTCTTGAGAGGGTACAGAGGAAGAATGGCAGCCTACAGCAGAGGTGTGCATGGCTGTGGGAGCCCCTTGGCACCTCCCCCAGTCTGTTCTTAAAGCTGAGCTCCGGGTCTGAGCTCTGGAGCCCCTTGGCACCCTCTCTAGTGTATTCTTAAAGCTGACCTCCAGGTCTGAGCTCTGGAGCCCCTTGATACCCTCCCTAGTCTATTCTTAAAGCTGAGCTCCAGGTCTGAGCTCTGGAGCCCCTTGATACCCTCCCTAGACTATTCTTAAAGCTGAGCTCCAGATCTGAGCTCTGGAGCCCCTTGGCACCCTCCCTAGTGTGTTCTTAAAGCTGAGCTCCAGGTCTGAGCTCTGGACCCCCTTGACACCCTCCCTAGTGTACTCTTGAAGCTGAGCTCCATGTTTGAGTTCTGGGAGTCCTTCAGCACCCTCCCTAAGCTGTCCTTGAAGCCTGAGTGCTGAGCTCCACGTCAAATGCAGTGAGAGCAGGGTCCTGGTTAATCTCATCCCTGTCATCTGCACCCCACAGTTAGAAAGACCCAAAGCCTCAAGCTCTGTTCTTCAGTATGCACAGGACATGGCTTCTGGGTTATTCTACTTCCCCAGTGAGGGCAAGAGGTGTTGCTAAGACTCAGGCACCCACGCCTCTTGACAAGCACCAGTGTCTCCAGTGAGAACGCATTTTCAATGTCAATCATGTAGAGAAAATTGATCTCACCAGTGGTGCCCTGTTTCTTGTACTCAACATTTTAATTAGCAAAGTTCTGGCGTGGACCAAAGACAAAGTCAGCTGAGGTCCTATCATGGCTGTCTCTGAAGCATGGCCTTCCTGACAGCACCCTGGGTGACCAGCCCTACACATGAATTATCACAGCAACACAGAAGTTCTAATAGCAAATAAGCTTCTGGACAAGTAGAAACAATTTTATACTCATAATGATCTTCCCTAAGAACTTAGTAAATTGAAGGACATTGAAATAATCAAAGTGTTGCCATTGCATATGTAATTGCATGGACCAATGGTAATTCTCAACAAGGATATTTGAAATTCATTTGCAGAACTATCTTAACCACTGTACAACTCCCTTCTTTATTCATGAAACTATGATTTTTGTTCTTGAACACAAGTATATTTGTAAATCATCTGATGATGAAAGATTCTGTATGAGATTTTTAAGTTCTTCTGTAGGCTGCAAATTATAGTGGCATTCTTACACATATGGTAATAAACTAGTATGGTTTTTTTTCTCTTTTTTATAAAAACCCTTCTGCTTGAAAGCTTTACTCTTTCCTGTCCTCTAGAACTGGAAGGCATTTGTTCTTTGTTCTTTAAGTACTAATTTCAAAAGCAATCCCATATTTTAAGAAGGCTTAAAGCTATTATATGGTCCCATCAGCTTAGGAAAGAATTGGATGTGGGATCGCTACCATATGGAAGAGTGTAGATAAAATCATCTTGGGAAGGATGATGAAATGGTGGAGAAAAGAGCCGAAGGCTTGCTGGCATTTGATTAAAGAGAGGAAACTGTTCACGACAGGCAGAAGGAGACTGACCTGGAACTGGTTCATTGCTGACACCCTGGATGCCTGAGACACAGGGAGTGAGCAACAGAATCTATGGCACCGTTTTGCACTGCTGGTTGAATTATAGAAGGAAAAAAGACTTTGGTTCCATTGTAGCTGTGAGAATTTCAAAGATACACTGAAAACAGCATTTTCATTTTAACCATCAAGGAGCCACATGATCAGGTGTGTCCAAAGACTGCTGAGAAGATAGCCTTTTCTGGATCATTACCCCTTGAACCTCTGGGAGTAGTGGAGGATTGCAGGAAGAGCCTGTAGTAAGCCGGTTGTTGGGAATGGAAAATTGTTAAGAAAAAGGGAAAACAGCAGAGCTGGATTGACTGACACCAGAATCTGGAGGAACTGAACAGCCCTCCCAAACGTCCCACCAATCCTGGGTGGGACTTTTGATGAATAAGCTCAGATTTACTGTGAATATAAAACTACTCTAAAAATAAACTACGTTACATTTAAAAATCACATCTATCATGCAGAATGTCAGAGACTTTTAATAGCAAGGGGAGAGAAACAGAAGAAACTATTAGCAACAGGCCATTAGATAATCAGAACTGAAGCACATAGAAAAAGGTCAAAATCACCTTGTAAACAGAACTGAAATACAAAAACAAAACAAAAATCCGACTGAAAATACAAGATGTCCTAGAATGCCTGTAATTGGTATTTTAGGAGAGGAAAAGATGCATAAGTGAAAAGCAGATACATATGCAAAAAAAATAGCCAAGAATTTTTAAAACTGGTTCACAGTTCAAGCTGAAATCTAAGAAACTTAGTGAACACACGACAGGACAAACACAAAGCAAACCTTGCCTAAGTGGTTCACAGTCAAGCTCTTCAAGATCAAATGTCAGGAGAAACCGTGAGCATCCTTGGACAAGGACAGCAGCTGACCAGGTGTGGCAGCGATGGAAACCCAGAGGGCGTGGAACAGCACCTCCAGCTTAGGGAAAGGGACCTCACGTGCCCTGAAGAAAGCAGCTGCCAGCAGGCACGAGAAGCAGAGTCTTTCCACACCACCTCAGCATGACTTCATTCTGCGCTAGCAGATGGTGAGACTCATCTGAGGAAGACAGGGTGAAGCCACTGTGAAGAGGATCTGCAGGAAGACAGGGTGAAGCCCTGATGAAGAGATTCTGCAGGAAGACAGGGTGAAGGCACTGTGAAGAGGATCTGAGGAAGACAGGGTGAAGCCACCGTGAAGAGTTTCTGCAGGAAGACAGGGTGAAGCCCGGATGAAGAGGATCTTCAGGAAGGGAGGGAGGGGCCCAGGAGTGTGTAAATAGTGGGTAAGGGTTTGAGGTTTCCACATTTTTCTTTAAAAGGCGTGTCTGTTCAAAGCCAACATGATGGCAATGCCCTGGAGTTCCGACTTTGCAGGTGTGGATACTAAGCACTGGCACAGGGGAAGAGGGAACACGGACGTCCTGGCATGGTGCAAGGTGTGATGAACTAAGAACGATAGCTACTGCAGTCTTCGGTCGGGCACTAAGAGGAACCACACCAAGGGAAAAACACAAAGCTAAGGAGTATTCAGATAATGCAGCAGAAGCCAGGACACGTAGAACAGAGGGGAGGACAGCAAACAGAGCAGTGAGCAAGGCAGAGGCACAGGTTCGACTTTCCTGTGCCTACATGAAATGCAGGGTAATGGAACTCAGTTGAAATGCAGGACATGCCAGGCTGGACCCGAAAACAGGACCCAACGGAACAGGTAATGATGAAGTCTTGTTTTACAATCCAACCTGACATTATCTAGACTTCAAACACAAAGATGTGAAGAGTTAAAAAAAAAGAATTAGAAAACCAGTAGGGAAAGTGAACATCAATGTAGCCATGCGAGCAAGACACTTCAAGTCAATGTGAATCACCAAGAACAAAGAAAATGTTTAATAATAACTAGAGTGTCCACCATCAAAATAATTCCTAATGCAAAGTCATCTAACAAAGGGCTCAAATGACTTAAGACAGAATCCAACAGCACGAAAAAGAGAATATACACACCTATATCACAGCCAGAGATTTTTAAACTCCTCTTTCAAAATTTGTAAATGAAGAAGATAAAAATACCAATGGGCCTATGATGGATTTAATGATACTATTAATTAGGCTAAACTAACTGGAATTTATAGAACGTCAAATTCAGCAATTGCAGAATGCACTATTTTTCAAAGCGTTTAAACTACTCACCAAACTAGGCCATGAGCTGGGCCATGAGTCAAGCTGAAAAACATGTTGAAGGACTGAAATCATGCTGCATGCATTCACTGACTTAAGTGGAATTAAATTCTGAATGGTAACTGAAGAATCTCCAAATATTTGAAAATTAATAAGTAAATCACCCACAGAAGTCATAAAGGGAATTAGAAACTAAGTGTGAAATATAAGAACATATGAAAATACAACATTAAAACCTGTGGGATGAGAAGAAATGTTAACACTCAACGCAGTCAGAAGAATAATTCAAAACCCTAAGCTTCCCCCTCAGCAAGCTAGACCAAGTAGAGCAAATCAACCCTCAGAATTGCAGAAGGGAGGGAACAAGGAAGATGGAGGCAGAAATGTGTGAAACAGAGAAAGCCAGCAAATGCAGAAGCCGGTCCTCAGGAAAGATGATTACAACTTAACGTGACCTTAGCAAGACGAATTAGGATGGAAGTGCAAACGACCAACATCAGCAGCACTGTGGGAGACAGGACCACAGATCCCACAGGGGCAGTTTAAATAGTTTAGCCTGATGAGCTGGACAACTTAGGAGAAAAGTTTGTAGTCCTTGAAATGTGCTGTTTTTGAAATTAACCCAAGAGTAAGTAGAAACTATATAGAGCCGTATCCCTGCTAATGAAGTTAAATCTATGAGAACATTTCCACACAGAGAACTCTGGCCTGGGTGGCTTCACCAGTGAATCTTCCTGGAGCAGAGGAGGTTCAGTCCTCCAAAGCCCTTCCAACGCGTGCCAGAAGAAGGTGTGCTTCCTAACCAGCTTCACAGGGCCAGGACACCCCACACCAAACCTGGCCACCTCCGGAGGACAGGCCACAATGGCTGTGTCACCTGGCTCCCTCCTGCTCCCAGGTCTCCTGCACATGTGCTGTATGCAAGACAGGGAGGCAAAGTCCTGCCCATAGAAGTCCAGGCTCCATCTCTGTTCCCTGCTCTGCAATGCCCAAGGCCAGCATACCTGGTGGCTCCCGAGCTTGCTCCCCTAGAGCAGAGTGCTTTGGGGTCTCTCGGCTGCAGTACGACTCAGGACACCTGCACATGGCCTCACCCAGCCTTCAAGCTTTCCTGAGCCTCGAGGGACCTGCCTGCTGGATCCTGGGCTCTGCTTATCCTTGCTGCTCTCTGAATCATGTGTGGGTGTCCTGTCTCACCAGACTCCTGCAATGGGTAGAGAGGTTTTGCTGGTGGGGATAGGGAAACTCAGCAGATGTGGAAGCCAGTCCTCGGGAAAGATGACCACCACTTACGCATCCTTAGCAAGACCAATTAAGACAGAAGCGCAAACGATCAACAGGTAGAGAGGCTTTGCTGGTGGGGACACAACAAGACAGAAAAATGTGCAGACCCCTGTCTCCCAGGAGCAAGGTGCTAAACCCTATGGCTTAATCACACAGAGGACACCACCAGCAGAAGGAAGAATGGACCACAGGATACTGAGGCACCTGGATGAAGCTGTGACCTTGGTAGTCAAGGGAGAGAAGCTGGTGAGATGGGTCACCCACACACGATCAAGTTCAGAGAGCAGCAAGGACACGCAGAGCCCAGGATTCAGCAGGCAGGTCGAGGGAGAGCACAACTGTGTGACTCTGTTTATACAGGGCTCTAGGACAGACGGAGCTCAGTGAAGACAGGAGTCTGACTTCCAGGAAGGGAGGTAGAGTGCAGGACAGAAGGAAGGTTCTGATGTGGGGATGCTGGGCTGACTCTTAAGAGGGCTGTCACCTCGTTGAACACTATTTAAAAAGTTCTTCATAGGAGCACAAAGATTCTGCCAAATGTAAGTCAAGATAAGGTCACTCAGAGCAGTACCCATTGGCGGGAGGCCACTGACTGTCTCTTTTTTGTGATTCTGGGGATGGAACCCAAGGCGCCCTGCATGCTGGGCAAGTGCTCTGCCACTGAGTCACACCCTAGCCCTTTTACTTCTATTTCAAGACAAGGTCTTGCAACATTTCTGAGGCTGGCCTTGAACTTGTGATCCTCTTGCCTCATCTTCCAGCGTCGCTAGGATTGGAGGGTGTGCTGGTGCGCCTGGTTCTGATTGTCTGGGTCTGAGGAAAGGATGCTGAGTTCAGGGGAGTAGCAGGGAGCCACGTCTGCTTACCCTTCGGGTCCAGGAAAAGGTGCCTCGTAGACCTTAAAGTGTCTCATTTTGCAGGTGCTGTTGGAAAGCTAAGACTGTGAGGACATTTAGTCTTCGTGCTTTGGTACAGTGTTAGATTTAGAGAACATGGAGCAAATGCAGAGTGCGGGAGGAGTAGGCGCTGAGTCCTGCGACCCACACCCGCCCTGCAGTATGCACTGGGTCAAATTCTCACAGCCCTGTGCTGTGTTTGTGCAGTGCATGAAGTAAAACCACCAAGAGTCACACTGTGCAGTCTGTGGCTGACAGAAAGCCTTGGCTTTCCACTGCACAGTTCTGTGAGCACTGAAAATGCATGGAAATGTCCACCTTCCGTGCCAGTGTCGCGCTGAAGGGTGCACAGGGTTCCCTGTGCTTCACCTGTTTCTCCCCTCCACCCTGAGCCCTGGCTTCCCCTCTTTCCGCCACCCCACGCTGGGCCTCTCCCACACACGCATGAGGCCAGCAACCTCCCAGACCCACTGATGCCTCTGTGGTTCCCCTCTGTGCCCTCGCAGTCACTTCTTGCTCCACTGGGGTCCGCTGAGCTGCTTGCTGGCTCTACAGAGACGGAGTGGCCTCCTCCAGCGCGCAGACTATTCCCGCAGCCCTGCGGCTCAGCAGGACAGTCTGATTTCTCCTGTCTGCTACAGTCTCGTGGTGGCCCTGTCCACAGCACAGGTAACCACGTCCTGCCCTGCTCTGCAGCTAGAGCTCTGAGTCCTGTGCAGGTTGAAGCTCCTGTGAGAGTAAAGACGGTGTGCGCATCCACACGCAAGGCCCTCTGTGAACACAGGCAGCGCGTGACAGTCCTCGGTGTCTGGCAGGAGTGCAGGCAGTGTGCGGAGTCCCCCTCCTGTTCTCCACAAAGTGGTTTTCTAGGCTTTGTTGGGACTGGAGAGAGCCCGAGGGTCTTCTCTGTGGCTGGATCAGTTCTCAGATCTCCACTGCTGCTTTTGCCGAGCGTTCTTGCTCTTGCGGCTCCTGGGGGGCTGACATGGTAGTCACCTCTGGCTTGTATTGTGCACATTTCTCTTCAAAACACACTTATGAGGTGCTTTTCAGACAGTGGAATGGGATGTGCTCCTTCAGGCTGCTCTTTAAACTCGGAGCTTCCCTTGATGTCAGAAGCTGCCCGGTGAGGACCTGCCCCACATTTCACTGTGACAAGAATGCCGGTCCTGACAGATGATGTGTGCGCAGCTTCAACACAGGGAACTCACCCCATGTCACTCATAGCTTACTTTCACCCTTAGTTGTCTTTGACAATAAGATATTTGAATTTGGTGGTGACCACGAGTCCACGTCCTTGCCCATGGGGAGGTATTTTGAATGCCGCCACCGTACAGCGGTATCTCCCACGCTGCTTGTGCTCCTTTAAAACACTTGCGAATCTCCCCACCTGCACACTTCTGATGACCTCCATGAGAAAAGCATGTGTCTTTATCACAGCTGTAAATGCAGGCAGCCGACAGCAACAGGCATCAGGGCATGGCCCACATGTGCACCCCACGGGAAGCTCGCAGGGCCTGGGTGTCCTACTCAAGGGCCTGCACTGCGCATAGTTCAAGCGTGGTGGCCGTCAATCCAGAGAATCCGCTTCCACGCTGCTGTTAAAGCTGGCGCGATTTCACCAAACCCTAAAAGAATGTGCTTTGCTTTTCTCTGCCGGGATTCTGATTAAAATTATCCATCTGATTATCATCTGTGCACTTAGGCAGCATAAGCTCTCGCTGGCGCTGCGTGACACAGTTCTGAGCTCTCGATTTTTCCAGCCCTAGTGCCAGAGCTATTTTAGAGCAGCACCTGGGGACCCGCATCGGACCTTACTTGGTAACAGATAAGCCAGTGTTTTCAGGCCGCCCTGCCATGCTGTTTTTAGTTCAGTTTAATGAATGCTTTAAATTTGCATCATGACCAGTTCTAACCAGCATACAATGTTCAACCTGAGGGCTTTTGGTTTTCAAAGGAAACTGGGGGGGGAGCATTACATTGTTCACATGGCCTTTGCCCCAGTTTTCAGGAAGTGCGTATGGGATTAATCAATCCATAACGGGGGAAATTTGGAGTTATTTAATTTTGCAGAGATAATACTTAGTTTCCCTCAGAATAGATGGTGCAGCTGAGTGTGACACAATCTGATTTTGTAATTCGCTGTTTCATTAGACCTCGTTTGTGTCCTTTGAAGAAATAGCTCCAAGCGAGGTCTGAAAATGTGCAGAGACTTACAGGATCTTCTCCCTGTTTTGAAACACTGTTGGTTTGATTTATAAATGGTGAGTTAAATGATTCGTTAAATGCAGGTCTTCTGTTTCTCAAGTTAGTCTGTTCCTCCCACAGAGCCGGGTTATTGATTTCCTTTCGAAAACTGTAGCTTTAGGAGTGGGTTGAAATAATAGGAATAAAGAGAATAATTTGGGGCTGGGAGCGGCTGCATGGGCGAGGGTCAGGCCTGCTCCCTGGGTTCCTGGGGACAGTGGCAGGCAGGGTGGGCGTGGCCAGCAGCATCTCAAGAGTTAGGGGTCGGAATCCCCCTGTGAGGGTGTGTTTAGCCGTCTCCTGGGCCCTGCGGGATATGCTGTCCACCACCATCGCCTCTCAGAGCAGGTCGGGGCTGCAGAGTGGAGCTGAGCGGGGCGTCAGCGCGACTCTGGGGGCCCTGGGCCTTGCTGCCACTGAAAAACCAGAGAGAAATCATACTTCAGATCACAGCAACAAGAATCGCATCCCGGCAGGCAAACCTCGTCTTCCCTCCCTATTTCTTGACTTCTGGTTTATGCCTGCTTCATCTTTACCCTCGAAATGCCCGCTCTGTGACTGGCGGCTGCTACGGCGGCGGGGCCTCTCCTGCATCCTCTGCCTGTCCTGCGTGTGTCCGAGTCTCTGGGTGCCTCTGAGCCCTCTGGCTGCCATTGCTTGTGGTCCTTGGAGTAGCAGGCCGGGAGCTGGGCCACTGACCCCTCTCAGGGCTGCCACCTGCCGCTTGTTCCAGGCTCACTCATAGGCCCCTCTCCTGTTGCTGTTTTCTTCCTGTTCCTACAGAGAGTGGGGGTGGGTAGGGTAGAGAATCAATTTCATTTAGTTTTTCATGTGTCCTCTGTTGCTCCAACACCTAGTTGTGTAGTAGTGCTGCAGTTTGAACCCAGGTCCTTGCGCATGCCAGGCAAGTGCCGTAACCGCTGAGCCACCACTCCAGCCCTCACTGACATTCTTAAACATAGGACTTACTTCCTTCTCAAATAGGTAGCTATCACAAATCACAGTTAAAAAGCTTCATGCACCCACAGTAGAAGGAAGAACTTAGCAGCCCTCTGGGGGCCCTGCTCCCTCAGTCCCCAGCTGTGGCCTTGCCTCACAAGTCCACAGAGCCATCAGCGGCTCCTAGCTCCTGTGAGGCCCAGCCCGGCTATTCTCCACCACAGGTTCCTTGGCCACCGTGCACCTGGGCTTTCCACAGGGATCAGACTCCTTACTCTGGATTCCTCTGCTTCCCTTCTCGGTGACTGAACCTTCAGATCTCCCCTTTAGGGAGCGCCTCTTGACCCTGGCCAGGTATACATCGGACAGACTTGGTGCAGGCGGGCTGTGGAGGTCCACACAGACCCAGGCCAGACAGAGGTCCGGGCAAGGAGCAAGAGCAAAGCAGACAAGTCCTGCTGACCGCGTGGGCAGTGAGCACAACCCTGCTGCCTGTTGCGAGAGGTGTGAATATGATCTATAATTAGAGAAAAGCAGAGAGTCGTCAAGAGCATACATTTCAAAGTCCAAGACATAGATTATTCAATGCGTAACTTACAGGTTAAGGGGCTTCTTCACGAAAACAATGGTTGGCTGGGGTTCAGGTTACCTTTAAGGAAGCGATGCTCTGTTGGAGTCTCGCATACACTGTCTTCTACTTACTCATTTATTTTTGAGATAAGATCTTGCTAAGTTTTCCAGACTGGCCTCAAACTCGAGATCCTCCTGCCTTGGCCGCCCCAGTAGCTGGAATTGCAGGCATACATTGCTGCACCTGGCCAATGCACAGTCTTTTCTAATGACCCCAATACTCATATTTTTTTCTTCCAGAAATATTTGGGTCCAGAGTAAACTCAAAGAAACATTGTTAGCTACGTTAGAAAGTAAGAATTTGATTAAGAAATTGGTAGATTCTACTCTCTTAATATTAACTCTAAAGAATAAGATGCTAACATTTGGGGGCTGGAGTGGTGGTGTGGTGGTTATGGTGCTTGCCCGTCATGCATGAGGACATGAGTTCAAACCCCAGCACCACATGCACAATGAAGTCTTAGAGCAGCAAAAGCCACATGAAAAACTAAATAAAATTGATTCTTTCTCACTGTACCTCTCTCTTTAAAAAAAAAATACATGCTAACACTTTTCTAAATATAAGGCAGCAAAACAGTCATGAATGGGACAGGAATGGGACCATGAAGAAAACCTGTGGGACACTACGGTGCAGGCACTTGGTGAGCTCGGAAGCATTCCACTGGCTTGTCTTCAGCTTATTCTCAGGATTACAAGGTGTTTTGACAAAGCCAAATTTCTTCTGAATCCCTAATCCAATTTGGCTTGAGGAAATGCTAATTTCTTTTTAAATCAACCTTTAACCCTGAGAAACACATTAACTCTAGTCTCTTTGGGAGAAGACTCTTCAAAGGACTCATGTTTAAGTTTCGATTAATGGAATTTGATTAGAAAGATCAAGTATCCAAGAAGTTATATAATCTGTAATTTTGGGCAATCTTTTAATAAGACAATACTTTTTCCATATATTCATAATTAAATTCACGATATGATAAATTGCCATGGTTTCTAAATCTCTTATGTATTATTCACCATCAATTCAGAACTCTTTAACTGGTTTCTTTTTTTTTTAATTTTTTATTTTTGAACAACCATACAAGTTTTTAACAAAATAATAACAAATGTGTATAGATTTTGGATATTACAATTACTCCCAGGAGAGCTCCCCCCAATTACCCACCCTTATCCCTCCCTTCCCCTTCCCCCCATATCTCTAAAAAAGGATTATGTTGTATAGCATTATATCTTATCTGGATTTAACATATGATAATAGACCAACTTTCTCACTGGCCAGGGTCTAGTCCCAACTTAAGTGTTTTCGTAGCAAAGATGAATGATAGATCGCTTATTGACTATTTTATCGTATGCATTTAAAGAACTGGATATGAAACCACCTTTAGAACTCCTCCTCTGTGGAAAGTCCACAGGGGATGTGCCTTCTGGACAGCAGGGCTTTATGGGAGCTGGTCTGGAGAGTCCACAGGGGATTGCCTTCTGGACAGCAGGGTTTGAGGGGAGCTGGTCTGAAGAGTACACAGGGGATGTGCCCTCCGGACAGCAGGGTTTGAGGGGAGCTGGTCTGGAGAGTCCACAGGGGATGTGCCCTCCGGACAGCAGGGTTTGAGGGGAGCTGGTCTGGAGAGTCCACAGGGGACGTGCCTTCTGGACAGCAGGGCTTGATGGGAGCTGGTCTCAGGGCTTGGGCTTTTGGCTTTCAGCCCTTACCTGTTGAGCCTGCCGGCTGAAGCCTTCCTCTCCTTCTAATGCAATATTTTTATGTTAGAAACATTCAAGTATTTTAGGAGGCCAGAAGAGAGCATGGGATACAAAGTCACACTAAAATTTAGGTGGCACCCTCCTGGGACCAGTTCTGAATGGGATCCTGCTCCTCCTGCTACCTTACACAGACAGCTCTTAGTTCTCACGAGAGCTCCAAGAAGGGGGTACAACTTTATTCCAAGAATAACAAGGTTTACAAAGATATCTGTTTGGCTACTTTTTTTTTTTTTTTTTTTTTTTTTGGTAATTTGAGGTACTTACCACTTGGCAATTAAATTAATAGTGGAAAATACCACATGGGTCCCAAAGTGGTCAGACTAACTGTTCTCTGAAAAGTACATGATTCATGTGTGAGGGAGTGAGGCAACCACTGTCCCCAACCTGGAAAGTGACTGTTGATGTTAGCTCCCACCAATTGGCCAGCTTGACATGTGCAGAATGGACACAGAAAAAGTAAATTTGAGCTGCTCTTCTCTCAACAGAGAATCGGGTAGGTGCTTAGCAGCCTCTCCCTGCTCCTTCTCAGCTCCTACCTGAACTCCTTCCTGTGACCTCCCTATCAACTGCATCCCACTCCTTCCTCCTCCTCCTCTGCTCCTACCTGACCTCCTTCTGGTGGGGGTGGCTGGCCCCAGCTTGCTGCCCTGAGCACACACTCCTGGGCTATTCATGGTGGGTTCTGCGCCCTCCCTGTGGGATCTTTGATCCTCAGGGTAAACAAGTGAAAACTGGTCTCCTAGTAAGAACTGTCGCTGCACATTGGCACCCTCAGGTCCCCGACTACCCCCTTTAGCAAGAAAGTCCCATCTGTGTCAAGGTCATCAGGACCTCAGCTTGGGGAGGCGCCACTGCAGGTGACACCGAGGTGTCCTTGTGTGAACACCTAACTTGTTAGCTCACTGCTTCTCCAGGGCCAGGCTGTGGCTGTAGCTCTGGAACATACCACCAAGACACAGCCTTCGATGGCACAGGCCATGTGCATGCATCCTTGAGTCACCTGTTCTTGTGATCAATTCCAGGTAAGACTTCTGTCCTCAATGAGCTCAAATTCAGCTCACTAAATCTCAGGAAAACCTTAGATGGTCTGAGTAAATTTAGCTCTTCATAGTAATCTTCCTGAAACATCCACTGTTCCCCTCAGTTTTCATCGCAGAGCCAGTGTCCGCCGTCCAGCACATGAATCTCAGCACGGGATGGTGTGTGACTTAGTCACTTTGTTCAAAGTCTTTTTCATTTCCTTGATGCTCACATCTTGTTTAAATGTCTCTTTGTTTTTGTGTTTCTGAGCAGACTTATTCATGAAATTTAAATTAACATTTGTTTCTTTAACCAGTTATGAAGTAATTATTTTAAAGGCTTTGAAACAGATACATCCTAATTTATCTTTAGATTTAGTTTTCCTAAGTAACAAAACTTAGCAGACACAAAATTATCTCAATAGACAATAGCAGATCAGTGTTTTAGGAAATCCTTATCGCCTTAACACATAGAGAATTAGATGCTGATTTATAACTGTACATTAATATTGGTCCTTAAGAGAAACCTTAAATAATTTTTAATTGACACTACTAATTACAGCTAATTTAATCATATACAGACTTTGGAGATTTATTTTCAACAAACTGTCTGCAATGTATTTAGATGCTTTATAACTTGTTTAACTTATTATAGTAAATGTTTTTATCTAGAAATATTTTTACTTTACCAAAATATGTTCAATCAATAACTCTTTTAGTTATTGATCCTTCTTTAAATTTACCTGCTCCATCATTTTCTAAATATCTCCTGAATTTTTTTTTATTAAGGAATTGAGTTGTTGTACAATCATAAATGCTTATAATGGAACAATATGGTATGCATTTGATCCAAATTGAGCCACCTCTACATCACTCATATGATTGTAAATTTTCCAGAATTCATTGATTGGATAGGTATTATTTGGCTTTTTGCAGGAGCAGGTGAAGAGTGTGCTACATTACTGATTGTCTTCCTAGATCCCTCCCTGTCATCCCTCTCTCATCCCTCCCTCCCATCTCTTCCCCTCCCCACCAGGCCCCCCTACATATATACGGTTCCCCAAGATTATGTTTGCTATGCCTTTGCTGGGTCTAATAGCAGTTTGACAACCTTTCACCCAAGCCTGGGTTTTACTCCAGCCTCCACAAATGAGGGAAAAGATTTGATCCTTGAGTCTCTGGATTTGGCCAACTTCACTCAGCATGATTTCTTCCATTGCCATCAATTTACCTTCAAAGGTCACACTAGCATTTCTAATAGCTGAGTAGAACACCATTTGAATCCATTCATCCAATGAGGGGCATCTGGGTTGTTCCATAATTTAGCTATTGTAAATCAAGTTGCTATGCTACGAACATAGATCTTTTGGTGTCATTGTAACGTGCTGATTCTAACTCCTCTGGGAAAACCCAGAAGAGGGATAGTTGGGTCATATGGTGGATTCCACTCTAATTTTTTGAGGAGTCACCACACTGCTTTCCAGAGTAGCTGTACCAGTCTACAATTCCACCAACAATTTGCTAATATTCCTATCTCCTTGCATCGCTCACAGCATCTGTTATTGTTTATATTCTTCATCTTTGCCACTCTGACTGGAGTGATTGTCATCTATGTGCTCAAGCTTACTCGGTTATCCTCATTGTTGGAAGTTTTTTCTTCAAGAGCTGAGGTTCTATTTTTCTACAGAAGCTAGTCTATTATTAATTTTTCCCATCATTCCTCTGATGTGATTGACTGCATATTTTAGCTCCATTACTTCCTTTTTCATTATGTCTATTTCTTTGATAGTAGAGTTTTTCATCTCTTGAGTAGGCATTCTTGAGTAGGGAAATCTTAATGTAGATTTGATTTGCATTTCTCTGACTACTAGTGATTTAGAGATCTTTCTCATGTATCCATTGGCTTGCTCAATTTCTTCTGTTGACAAGTTTCTTTTTAGCTCTCTGGCCCATCTACTGATTGGATTGTTTGTGATTTAGATATTTATTGTTTGAGTTCTTTGTAAATTTTAGATATTAACCCCCCCCCATTGGAGGAATCATGGGCCATGATTATCTCCTATTCTGTAGGTTCTCTATTGACAGTTTTGACCAATCCCTTGGCTGAGCAAAAGATTTTTAGTTTAATGGCATTCCTTTCATTGATTCTTGACTTTAATTCTTTTGCTTTCACCTTCAATTGGTGTCTAGTTTTGGCTGTGAGGTGTGTCTTAGCTAAGCAGCATATTGTTGTATTTTGTTTTTTGATCCAGTTAGCTAATCTGTGTCTTTTGATTGGGGCACTGAGTTCATTCATGCTCAGTGTTAGAATAGATATGTGACTCTGCATAACCATTGGTAACAAAACAGGAATGAAGAGCAATGGAATAGAATAGAAGACTCTGAGATCAACTCACAAATCTTTAAATATCTGATAGCTGACAAAGGTGGTCAAAATATAACACGGAGGAAAGACAGCGTATTCAACAAATGATGCTGTGCTGGACAAACTGGACAGCCACTTTCAGGAAGCTGAAATTAAATCCTTAACTCTCACCTTGCACAAAAATCAAATCAAAATGGATCAAGGAACCAGGAATGAAACCAGCTACCATACAACAGCTAGAAAATAAATTAGCAATTCCTGAATTTTTAAAGTTATTTTAATATGATCAAATACTTTTGTTATGTACAGTTCTTTAATTGAAACACAGCTGAAGCCTTTTGTACTCTTTTTATATTGAAGTATTCCTGTTATAATCTTAAATAACAACCTTGTTTTTAGGGAAGACCCAGGAATAAATCAATGTTAAAGTATTTTTACTTATTAATATATAAAAGTACATTTAATAAACTTAAATATATGTCACCTTATAGAATTGAAGGAACCACATGTACTTGAATCAAGATTTAGGTATTGATATTTTAGCATTTTAACTTTGTAAATTAAACAGAAGTTGCCTCTAACAAACACATTTATTAAGATTAATACCGCTTATTAAGATTAATACCTGATTTATTTACTTTTACTGCTAAGTTTAGTGACCCAAGGAAATTAAGATATCAAACTAATCTGGTTAACACTTTAAGTCAGTTATTCCTGCCCAAGAAAAATCCTTACAAAGAAAGGGTATTGTTAAAGAAATATTTTATAGAAATCAACAGTTTGATTAGCCGGCCATGGCAGTGGTCCATATTATGTTTTGAATATAGCTTTTGCTGCTGTTCTGCTATTGAGGCTTATTATAAAATGGGCACTTTTATTGACAAATTTATTTGTTGAACAATCATATAAGTTTTTAACGAAGTAATATCATATGTATATAGATTCTGAAGATTAGATTTACCCCCGAGTGCCCCCCCAATTACCCACCCTTATCCCTCCCCTCCCCTTCCCAAAACATCTCTACAAATGCCTTAGGTTGTATGACATTACACCTTATCCGGATTTAACACATGATAATAGACCTCCTTTCTCAATGGCCAGGGTTTAGTTCCAGCCTCCGCAGATGAGTGGAGACATTCGACCCTTGGTTCTCTGGGTTGTGCTGATTTCACTCAGCATAATTTCTTCCATAGCCATCCATTTACCTTCAAAGGCTGCAATGTCATTGTTTC
The DNA here is from genome assembly GCA_004027875.1 of Aplodontia rufa. NCBI lineage: Eukaryota > Metazoa > Chordata > Mammalia > Rodentia > Aplodontiidae > Aplodontia > Aplodontia rufa. Next base: position 75,702 of record PVKS010006148.1, read on the forward strand.
TAATTGCTGAGTAAAATTCCATGGTATATATGTACCACAGCTTTTGATCCATTCACCAGTGAGGGTCATCTGGGTCAGTGGAGTGGGCTGGCTCAGACTTTTCCTGTCTCCCAGATACCATCATTGCTGGAGCAGAAGTCAGGGAGTTTTACTTTTCTAAAATTGATCAGCGGTACTTTAATTTTTTTCTTCTCCCTTTTGTCAGACCTGTCTCTTTGTAGTTTGTTTTACTTTAGAGGCCATGCTTTTGTCCTCCAGCTGGTAATCACGTTGAGTTCGGAAACAGAAAATTATCAGTCATCTCCATGGCACTTGGAACAAGGAAGAACTTTTAGGAATATGAGCACGAGTGGGTTAAAGATTTTAAAGGCTTTTACTTTTACCAATTTAGAGCAACACTTTTGTTAAAGTTTTATTTAAGTCATGTGAACTAAAGGCATTTGGATCCATTTTTTATTTATGAGTACACGTTTGTCTATAAGCAATTAGTGTGTGCACAACATATTAGCTTTGCAGAAAGCACACACAGGGCTTCGGGAGGCAGGTGGATAGGCGCAGAGGCTCATGTGATAAGGAGCTGGGGCCTGAGCAGGTTTTACAGAGACAGACACATTATGAACTTTCAGAGCCAGAAGGTCTTCATAGCCCAGAGCTGAATGCTTGTGTTTAAAGGAACATTCCTACTGTCTTACACCACTGAGGCAAGAGGAGGAATCTTATGACCAGCCTTCCCTCCACAGTATCTAACCAAACAGCGCTTGCCAGGGGCAGCGTCTGGAGGCGTCGGTCACAGGTCACCGCTACCAAAGACCTCCCCTGCCAGTTGGAGTGGAACTGCGCTTTGGTGCAATTGTCTGTCCCTTTCACCCTTGGTGTTCAGGCATCAAAGCCATCTCAGTACCCCAGGAACGAGAAGGACCTCTCTCCAAGGTCATTGACCCCGTATTTGTATGGATTTAATGGGAATTCCTCAAGCAGTTTCTAATGAGTTCGGATCAGATAGCAACCGGTTTTGGTTCTATCTTCTCTTGGTGGTTTATTGTAAATAAAATCTTAGATTGGATTGATTTATGTTTTCTTTTCTATCGAGGTTGAACCTGTAAGGAAACACAAGCATGTGCACTATAACTTAAATTTCGGCTGTGTAGTGAAGCCTTCTTAAGTCAGAAAGAAGCAGTTTTAAGAATTCCGTAGCAGTTATTCCTTTCAACCGTAGCCCTCTCCAGACCCGGCCCATTTCTACATCAGCCAATCACAGAGCTGGTTCCGTGAGCTCGCCCAATCAGAGAGGGGCAGTGCATCCCAACGGATGACAGCAGGTGCACAGCCCGGCCCTCCAGCTTTCTGAGCCAGCTCCTGCAGCTGTCTCCGCGGTCACCAGCAAAGCCGCCTCTTCCTCCCAGGCCTGAGCACCTGCTTGGTCATCCAACTGCATCTCGGTATTTTCATGATTTTACTTTGCGGACCTCTCTGCAAAGCCTGTCCCTCACCCAGGACCTGCTTCTCACCAAAGGACCTGCTTCTCAGCAGGCCCTGTGATGTCACCCAAGACCTGCTTCTCAGCAGGCCCTGTGATGTCACCCAGGACCTGCTTCTTACCAGGCCCTGTGATGTCACCCAGGACCTGCTTCTTACCAGGGCCTGTGATGTCACCCAGGACCTGCTTCTCACCAAGCGCTGTGATGTCACCCAGGACCTGCTTCTTACCAGGGCCTGTGATGTCACCCAGGACCTGCTTCTCACCAGCACCTGTCCCCACATTCAGCAGCTGCTTCTCAGCAGAGAAAACCTGCAAAATGCACTTCCTGACTATCCTAAAGATGGAAAGGGGAGCTTTTCTGGGGGCATCTGTGGAGGAGGCAGCAGCAGGAGAGGATGGGTCTGCAGGGTGTGCTGCTATGGCTCCTGTGCTCTTTCTCCCCAGCCCAGCCCTCTGGGAGAGCCACAGGGAGCTGTGTCCCACTGGGCCTGGAGCTCTATAGGAGGGTGTTTTAGAACCTTCTACCAGCTTTGGCACCATAGGAACCAAGGTGACATGTCCTGCCCTTCAGATGTTGAAGACCCCTGAAGGCCCATGTGATGAAGGCTTGGTTCCCAGGATGGCAGGATTCAGAGGTGACCTTCAAAGGTGGGACCTGTGGGAGGTCCTAGAGAGTGCCCTCGCTGGGGACCATGGGACATTCCTGGTTGTGCCCTCCTACCATCATGGCTGGCACAGGCCCAGGAGCAACGGGGCCAGTCAGTCCCAGGCAAAAGGCTGCAAGAGTATGGCCCAGGTACCTGTCCCTCTGTAGGAGCTGTTTCTCTCAGGCTTGTGCTAGAGTAATGGTGACCTCAAGTGGCGGAGCAAAGCAAAGAGCACAGAGGCAGGGTCTCCTCCTGCCCGCCCAGCAGGCCCGCAAACCACCACAGCTGTGTCCCATGAGGAGCCCTGCCCAGGCTGCACCTTTGCCGAAGCCTACGCTCTTCCTTCGCAGTCCAGTCAAGAAGGAGTCCTGTCTTCTGTGTGGGAGAGTGACTTGCTCTCCATTCCCCTGCCCCTCCAGGGCAGGACCATGGCTCTGCCACCCTGGAAAACCTGGGTCTGTGCACTTATCCTGAGCTCCGGCTCGCACAGTGCACACCCCCTACCATGGTTCCAAAGCAAGAGAGTGCCTGACCTTCCTGGGGATTTCCTCCTCCAGGCTAGGCAGCATCAACACACAGCCCTGTGGGAGCCCTCATGGGCCCCGTCCTAGGGCCACGAAAGGGGACACCGGGGCACAGCTTTCTCATGGGCCAACCTTGGTGACAATGACACTTTGCTGCCTATAAGCTCTTTGCAGCCATGGCCACTTCTTGAAATGTGCCTATGCTTCAGGACCCAAAGCAGAGCAGCCTGGGCCTGAGCTCCTCACTCTACTGCTCATCTTTGACCTTTGGCCTTGTAGCAGAAAATGAGGGTCAGGACACTGAAATCTGGAAGAAATACATTATTAACAGCCACAGCGAGACACATGACAGAGAGCCCTGCTCCCACGCCCACATTCTCCTGGGGGATCATGGACAGGAACCTTAGTGGAGGTCCCTTCCGGCAGGACCCAGAGCGCTGAAGGGAGTCCACGGGATGACATGCAATTCAGGGAGGCAGCCCGTGGAGGTCAGACCCACAGCCAGCTCCAGCACACGCAGCCAGGCTGTGCTTCCCTCCCAGCTCTGGTGTGATGCCCTCTCTCTGTCCCCTTGGCAGAGCTGTTACTTGAAGACGAGTAAAGGGCTCTGGCTAGTGGTCTGAGGTGGAGGTGGGAGCTGGGGAGTGAGGCTGGGGAGTGAGTTAGACCGCCACGTGGCCCCTAACAGGGAAGCCCCTGCTCAGGGCTCTGTATTGGTTTTGCAGCCCCATGTGCATGGTCTCTAGGCTTGACCAAAGGCAGAGCAGCAAACCTGGAGTGAGCGGAGGCTTGGCCAGCATGAGCCCTCTCTCCCTGCTGGCAATTCTTCCTCCAGCAGGCCATACCAGCGGGGGCCAAAGACAGGCAAGGTCAGGAGCCAGCCTTAGCTGCAGACACACACATGCCCGGAGCTGCCACCTGATCCCAGGACCATGAGTGCCTGGTGAGGTCACCAAAGTGCAACTGAGTGTCTCAGCCAGTGACTAAGGGGGTGACTCTTGTCACATCAGTGAAGAATAGACACAATGTAATACAAAGCAGGCGATCTCATGCTGGGGACTGGAAGGCCCAAGAGGTAGCACAGGATAATATTCTCCAACTCAGGCAGATGGGCCGTGCTGGGATTGGAGAGGGGCCCACCTGGTGCCAATTGCAGGAACGACCTGAAGCAGGGCCTCCAGGGTCACCTGAGGTGCCTCGTGTTCACCGCTCTGCTAGGCATTTCTCACGATGGAAGCTGAGGACCTCGCTCAACCTTGGCAAAAGGCCACAAGCATTTTGAAAATAGAGCGCTGCGGAGACTTCAGCAAACCAAGGAGTGGACGCAGCTCCTGCTGCGTAGGCCAGCCTTGCACGCTGGACACCAGACTGTGTGGAAGGGCAGCAGGGTGGCGGTCGGTGGCCTTGATGCTGCTGGGCTGACCTTCTGTACAGCACTGCCACCCTCACCACCTTCCATCCACGAGGTTCTGTTTCCACAGCTAAAGGGGAAACAGAGTCATCTCGGTAAATCATCTCAACTCTCAACTCTCCTCCTGGCAGGGAAAGGGTTTCCTGAAGGTGGTCTTGCGGCAATGAGGGCAGAGCCACAGCTCCAGGAGATGGCGGGAAGACAAGGAGCCCTCGGGTTCTGAATGAAGCTCCATGCTGCAAAGTGAGCTGCTGTCACCAGCTGCTGCTGGAGGTCCTCAGACTCCGTGCAGGCCTGCTCCATGGCCTCACTGGATTGGGACAGGAAAGGCCCTGGGCAGCTGCAGCACTACTGCCTGGTGACCCACCGTTCACTCACCCTAATGTGACTGACCTTCTGCTGGGAGTGCTGGCCGCAGAGACTGTGGACACTGCCCCAGCCTGGTACAGTACAGCACCCGCCCTGGGGAGCATGCTACTGATTCCCCTGGGTGGTCCCAGTGCTGGAGGGAAGGCCCTGGCGCTGAGGCTGACCCCGGGTGCTGGGGAGGGCTCAGGAGCGCCTTGTCTGATGTGTGCTGAGCTTACATGTGTAGGAGCACTTGTCCCCTCTCTGGTCCCTCGTGC
>PVKS010006149.1:0-80287 GCA_004027875.1 Aplodontia rufa
AAACCAGTTTCCCTGATGAACACAGCTAGCTAACAGGATCCAAAAATACATCAAAAAGATAATACATCATGATCAAGTAGACTTCAATGTATGCAAATCAATAAATGTAATTCACCACTTAAACAGAATTAAAAATAAAAATTATATAATCATTTTAATTGACATAAAAAAGGCCTTTGATAAAATTCAGCACCCATTTATGTTCAAAACTCTAGAGAAGATAGGGATCAAAGGAAGATTTTTTAAATTTTCTAAGAGCCATTTACAACAGATCCATAGCCAACATTATGCTTAATGAAGAAAGACTGAAAGTATTTCTGCTGAATTCTGGAACAAGACAAGGTTGTCCACTCTCACCACTCTTATTCAATGTAGTCCTTGAAACCCTAGTCAGAGTTATCAGATAAGGGAAGCAAATGAAAGGAATTAGATTAGGAAAAGAGGAAGTCAAAATGTCTCTATTTGCTGATGACATGATCCCATACCTAGAAGATCCAACAAGCTCTACCAGAAGACTTCTAGAGCTTATAAACTATTTCAGAAAAGTGGCTGGCTATAAGATCAACAATAAATCATTAGCTTTTCTATACTCCAGCAACAATTCCACTGAAGAAGAAATCAGAAGTCTATCCCATTCACAATATCCTCAAAAAATAAAATAAAATAAAAATAATACTTGGGCATCAATCTAACAAAGGATATTAAGGACCTCTACAATAAAAAGTATTGAACCTTAAAAAATGAAATTGCAGAAGACCCGAGTAGATGGAAAAACATTCCATGTTCTTGGTTAGGCAGAATCAGTATAACTAAAATGGCCATTCTGCTGAAAGCCCTACACAGATTCAATGCAATTCATCAAGATATCAATGACATTCTTCATAAATATAGAAAAAGCTATTCTTAAATTCATATGGAATAACAGGAGACCCAGAATAGCCAAAACATTACTAAGCAAGAAAGAGGAAGCAGGAGGTGTCACAGTTCCTACCTTGAAATTATACTATAGGGCTATAGTATAAAAACAATATGTTATTGCTATCAAAACAGACATGAAGCCCAATTGAACAGAATAGAAGATACCGAGACAATGTCTCAAATCTTTAACTATCTGATACTCGATAGAGGGGGCAAAAACATAGGGTGGAAAAAGGACAGCCTGTTGAACAAATGGTACTGGACAAACTGGACAGCCATATGCACACAACTGAAATTGGATCCTTACCTCTCACCCTGCACAAAAATCAAATTGAAGTGGTCCAAGGATCTGGAAATTCAACCAGCAACTCCACAACCACTTGAATAAAAAATAGGATCAGCAGTATGCTACAAAGGTGTCGGGACCTCCTTCCTTAACAAGACTACCATAGCACAGCATTAAAATCAAGAATAAATGAATGGGATGACATTAAACTAAAAGGCTTCTGCACAGCTAAAGAATTAGTCAAGAGTGTCAAGAGAAAACCTACAGAATGGGAGAAAATCTTTGCCTGCTACACCTCAAACAGAGGCTCATAACCAGAATACACAAAGAACTCAAAAAACTGAACACCACCACAAATAATCCAATCAATAAATGGGCTACAGAGATAAACAGAAATTTCTCAATGAAGGAAGTCCAAAAAGCCCATAAATACATGAAAAAATGTTCTATATCATTAGCAATCAGAGGAATGCAAATCAAAACTTCACTGCGATTCCACTTCACTCCTTTCAAGTGGCAAAAATGAAGAATACAAACAATGACAGATGCTTGGAGGGGTTATGGGAATACAGGAACACCGTCACACTACTGGTGGTGCAAGCCAATCTGGAAAGCAGTATGGAGACTCCTCAAAAAACTAGGCCTGGAACCACCTTATGACCCAGCTATCCCACTCCTAGGTATTAAAAGCTAGAATCGGCTTATTATAGAGATACAGCTTCATCAATGTTTTTAGTAGCTCAATTTACTATAGCTAAAATATGGAACCAATCCAGATGCCCCTCACTGTACAAGATGATCCAAAAACTGTGGAGTATATATATATATATATATATATATATATATACACACACACACACACAATGGAATTCTATCTTCTATCAGAGAGAACAATATCATGGCATTTGCAGCCAATTGGATGGAGATGCAAAAAATTATGCTGATTAAAACATCCCAAAGTCAGAGACTCAAGGGCTGAATGTTTTCTCTCATATGTGGAAACTAATACAACTAGAAACAGACTGAAAGTTGGCTAAGCTAAGAATAACCTCAACTGGGTGAATTATTACATGAGTAAGGGGAACCTTGCCTATGATGCTGGGGGATGAAGGGAGTGGGGGGAGAGAATAGGAGGGTAATCAAAGCAGCTGAAGGTTGGGAATAGGAAAGTTATCAATCCAGTTGGGAACCTTTGACTTCCATGAGAAGCCCAACTAACATGGGTAAAGGGGTAAAGTAGGGGGAAGCACTAGATTGGGGGGAAACACAGGATTGGGGGCAATCCAAAGTGGGGAGACAATGGACTGGCATCAGCTTCAGCTTGCTCTATCATTATCCATGTATTCATGATTCTGTGTCAATGATTCCCTCCTAAAAGTAAGACTATGTTAACAAATAAGAAAAAGAAAAATAATGACAACAAGGTATTTTGGCAGAGTAACCAGAAAAGTTGCGATTACCTCAAACAAGAATGAGCTGTAGGTAGGAGGAAAATATCAGGAGCTTGATTTGGTCTAGATCAATTTGTGACACCCAAGAACACACCGAAGAGAGATGCTAAGCATGCAGTTTGTTATATAGACTTGCAATTAAGAGGAGAGATCTACGCTACAAATATAAATTTGAAAATATTTAGTATATACAAAGCAATGAAATCCATGTGAAAAAGAGATCAAGGACTGAACCCTCAGACACTTCAATATGTAAAAGTGTGGGATGAGGAGAAACAAGCAAAACAGACTCAGATGAATGGGATATGAACGCAAGAGGAAAACCAGATGAGTTACATCCTCAAAGTCAAGCAAAGAAAGTGTTTTGGAGGAGTGATCAATTGAATCAAATATTGCTGACAGGGGGCTGAAGCAGTGTCTCAGTGGTTAAAGCACTTGACTCGCAGCGTGAGGACCCAGGTTAGAACCCCAGCATTACATACACAACCAAGTGTTAAGAAAAAAAAAAAAAGCAGATGAAAAAATAAATCAAATTGAATCTCTCTCCACCGCAGCTTGCTCTCTCTTAAGAAAAAAAAAAAATAATGCTGACAGGTTAAGCAAAATGAGATAGAAAAAATGATTTATTAAAGCAAAAAACAGTGGTGACCTCAGGAAAAATAACTGTGGAGAAGTCGCATGAATTCAAGAATGGAGGGCTGGGGTTGTAGCTCAGTGGTAAAATACTTGACTATGACAAGACCCTGGGTTCTATCTTTAGCTATACACACACACACACACACACACACACAAACCCCTAAAAAACTCTATAGAAAGGCAGTGAGCTAGATTTGCTGACCCTTGTGCTGTAAAAATCAGGTACAGTTAATGCAGTAAATCTTTTTAAAGTACCTCTATGCATGTAATTATCATTTTTATTTTAGTTTTATTTAGTTTAATCTAATTTATATATTCTGAACCCAGGAATGCTTTACCCCAGATCTTTTTATTTTTTATCCTGAAGCAAGATCTCGTAAGTTGCCGAGGTCTTCTTAAGTTGCGGAAGCTATCCTCAAACTTGTAATCCTCTTGCCTCAGCCTCTTGACTGGGATTACAGGTGTTTGCTCCTGAGCCCATCTCATTATCTTTTTAAAGACAATGTATTTAAGTATTCCCCACACCATGTATTTCAAGTGACTTCATATATAATATTAAAAAATTTAGTTTATGATTTTCTGAATTCCTGTTATACAATTCATTATCTTAATATGACAAACTACTTTCTATATTTGACTAGTATAAAATATCCTAGAATTAGAAGATTTTTATGAAGGAAGAAATACTGCCTGTGAAACTTTTGGTCTACAGTTATTATTACATGTAACTAAGAAATTTTCAAGGGGTCTTCTGCTTAGTTTAAAATTTTATGAATGTATTATTTAATTCATTGGCCTAAAATTTTTAGTAACACATATGTAATTTAAAAAATTTTAAAGTGTTGTAAGTATACTTCATAATCCTTATGTAAGGATCAAAAAAAATTGCTAAACAAGAAAATTAGGTCATTCCCAATTATGCCACTCTGCCATTATACCTTTGAAAGAAGGGTTCTAAATTCAGTGACTTAAATATGTTTTCTAGTCATTCTTTTGGGGGTTTTGGCTGAGCTACACCCTAGCCCCTGTAAATACAGTTTTACTGGAATATAATCATACCCATTTATTTAGTGTCTATGATAAATTCTGGACTACAACAGAGACCTTCTAGTTCACAAAGACAAAATATTTACAGTCTGGCTCTTTACAGAAAAAGTCTGCCAATCCCAGTTTAGTATGTTAAAATCCTTTGATGAATTTTTTAATAGGTTTTTTCCATGTACTGAACTACTGATGGAAGATAGATCCCCTCAGCAATTTTCAGATTATTTTGGGAGTTAACTATTTGAGCACTAGACACTAGGCACAAAACCCTAAAAACCAGTAATTTTGTTGGTAAGAAAGCAGAGTGCAAGTATAGCATCTACCTTCCTCATGCAACTCAACAGATTGTAAGTATTGTAAGTATTGTAAGTATTAGGACAAAATTTGACTAAAATTTATCGTCAAGCTAAAAGCTTTAAATATCCTTTAACTGTGAAATAATCAGCAAACTATACATATGTCATTTTAATGATTTTATCCTACATTAATTTATGGATATGAAAATTTAACTATTTCCTCACTGGTGAGTACTTAACTATCTCCAACTTCATATTACAATGCTATAAACAACTATCTGTAACATTCACATGCATATATGTAAGAAATTTGTATAAATATTCTTTATATATTATATGCCTTTTATGCACATGATATATATGTATATACTCACCTTTTATATGAAATATAACATGTAATAATGAGACAGATTAGGAGAGATAGAGATGAGAGAGATTAGGAGAAATGGCTAGGTAGTCAGGACAAAGGGCCCCATCCTGTAGAGTGATTGACAGGGCATTCTCAGGGCCTTCATATGCAAATGACCATAAGATTCACCTGTGGGAGCAACTCCTTTGACCCACAGGGGGGAAAAAACTAAGAGGCTATGGACACAGATGGGAACTTGGAAAGAATTGCTACCTGTTGCATAGATTTTAACCAATGAATTTGGTGCTTAGTTTCAATGCCTGTTTTGCATAAGTTTCAACCAATGATGTAGATGCATTTCTCAATACCTGCTTTGCATGAATGTCAATTAGGCTTATATCCCAAATCAATATAACCCCTGGCCTAACCTCCATTAGATGGTATTCTGCTTCCAAAAACTCCTCTGCCTTGCGGAGTCTCTGCTGTCCTTCCTTAAATAAATCCTACTCCTTTTACTCTTCCTCCTGTGGTTTTCCATGGATTTTATTCTTCAAATTTGTGAGACAAGAACCCAGAAGATTGGCGCTGAATTCCTGGGGTGATTTTCCACCACACCAAGAGCTGCAACACCTGGCTTTTAGCTGGAGAACTGTTAACACTATTTCAACCTCAGAAACCTGCAGCCAGCCCAAATTCTCAGGTTTAGGTGGGAATAGCTGCAAACACTAGAAGTGGGCTATTTTGGCTGCTGGAATCAGTAGTTGGCCCAGACTCCATTTGCCTGTAGGAGCAGAGAATCTGGCCTCATCTCAAAAACCTTACATCAATAACATGTGTGAAAGCATATAACAAACAGGTTATGTTTTCCAGTCCCAGAAGGAGCCAGTAAGAGAAGTGAAGCATTTAAGGTAAAAGAATGATATACACATGAAATATTGACACGTTATTTAACTAAATTACCCTTCAAAAAGTATCTACAATTTCCATTACAGAGGATGACAATGTCTTTTTCCTCACATTGGCCAACTCTAGTTATTACTTTTTAAGAAAATATTTATCAGTATCATTGAAAAAAATACAACTTTGTTGTTTATTTTTATTTTTATGATAACCAGAGTGAATAGCTCTAATACAGCATAAAATCTGTTAATCATGAATATTAAGACAACTATTACCTCCTGTTAAATATTGCCATAGTCTTACCCATAATGTTCTTCATTCTCCTCAATAGGAAATTGCTGATTATCAGTTTTTTCATTCTTTCTTGGTTGAATGAGTATATCATCATCATCGGCTGTGGCAACACCATCAAACAGCTTTTCTGATACTTCCATTTCATTACCTTTTTGCTTCTTTCTTCTTTTTTCAACCTGTAATGAAAAGTTTGATAAGGATAACTACTGCTTTGCAATAAAAGAAAAACTTATTTTGTTTTCATTGATTTTATCACTTGACTCTTAAGCTTGTCAGGATTTCAGTTCATAGAAATATTGTTTGCATTTAGTTTTATCATAACAGGACATTGAAATTTTTACAAATTTGGCTTCAGTTCTGTTTGAGTGAAAGAAACAATTTTCTAACATTTCTTTATGAAATTCTTAATTTTATGTTTTTATTCTCACCCACATAGTTTTGACTATGTGGATGACTGGCAGAAATAAAGACAAAATGTGCCTGCCCTCTTCTGTATTTACTACATTAAACAGTCAGATTTAGAAAAGATCACCAAGTGGGACTTCAGTAACAAGTGGAAGCTTTCCCTTTTTTGTAGTAAGCTCCCATTTCTGTACTAAGCTATTCTTTCCCTATTATCTTTTATAATTCTTTTCTCATTAGGATTCTGGGATATTAAAAACTTGAAGGTCCTCACTGAAATATATGAACCAAAGTTTGACCCAACACAAGGAGCAGAGTGAAACTGAGTTAATGAAACTGGGAAATGAGATCTTCCCAAATTTCACATTTAATAACCATAAAATTTTATATATCTTTAAAACCTTTCATGGTTTTACTATAAGACTACTACTGCATTTTATAGCACCTAAAGAAATGCTATGATTTGATAATTTCAGATTAGATAAATTACCAGATAAAAATCATCAAATTAATCACACAGAAGTGTGAGCTTGGCAAGTAATTAAATCCCTTTATGGAGGACAGGGAACTTCAACTAATTGTGCTTTTGAAGAATATTTATAGATTTTTGTTCTCAGGATTTCAGTTTTCTACTCTGGAGTCAAATACCAACAGGTTTATTTGAGGATTTATGGTATTTATGTGATATCATATATGCCAAAATATAACAAATTTATAAAACAACATATAGTAAAGGACTGATTAAATAAAAGCATTTGAGGGTAATGATAAAAATATAAGGAACTATTAAAGTGGTTATGTTGGAACTATAAATTGGAATGGTCTGAGTGAAATAACATAATAAACAGATTAGTTTGGTTGGGAAAATTTGTTGCAATTCTCAAATCTTTCTCACTCATTACTACCTTCCCATTATATTCACATTTTATTATTTAAAAGTAAATGCAGGGGGCTGGAGCGGTGGCCCAGCAGTTATGGTGCTTGCCAGGCATGCGCAAGTACATGGGTTCAAACCCCAGCACCCACTTATACAACTAAGTGTCAGAGCAATGAAAGCCATGTGGAAAGCTCAATTAAAAAATTGATTCTCTCTTAAAAAAAAAAAAAAAGAAAGAAAAAATGTAAATGCAGGGCTGGAGCAGTGGCTCAGTGGTTGCAGCACTTGCCTAGCATGTGAGTACACAGGTTCGAACCCCAGCACCACGTACATAGCAAAGTGTCCAAGGAATGAAAGTTACATGAAAAACTAAATAAAAATTACTTCTCTTTCTTCTCTTTCTCTCTCCCGCTGTCCCCTCTTTCTTAAAAAAAAAAAAAAAAAAAAAAGTAAATGCAGTTTATTCTTAAGCCACTAGGAAAATAAAAACAACTCAAATTTATCATGTTTTTCTAACTTCCTTTATGGTTACCTTGGTTTAGAAAATCATATGATATAGAGCTAAATTAGTTTCCTAGTTTATATGCAACTTGGAAGACCAAAGATTAAAGCAAAAAGATTATGAGAATGTTTTCCTGAATTATTCTTATTTAAATAGGAGAAATAATCTATTTCTAAACACAATTTCATATATATATAATTTCATTTTATAAATGAGCTTCTGATAAACAGAAAATCAACATAACTGTTCAAGAGAAAAAGCAAGAGTACCAGCAAGAGAACATCTACCTATTTCTTTTTTTTCTTTTAAAGGGAGATGGACAGTGAGAGAGAGAAAAAGGGAAAATCAATTTGATTTAGTTTTTCATGTGGCTTTCATTGCTCTAACATTTCATTGTGTATGTGGTGTTGGGATACAATCCCATGTGCTTGCACATGCCAGGCAGGTGCCATAACTGCTGAGCCACAGCTCCAGCCCCCATCTGCCAGTCTATGAAGGTGAACTTCTTTCTCCAAAGTCATGACACCTACTTGTAATAGTCCTATGTCATTTTTATTCCTTTGCTTATTTTGGTGTAATTCATTTAGACATAGCGATATTCTGTCACTATATAATGGAGAAGAATGCATATTTTCTAATTCAGGTTCCATGTTTTTACAGTTCCTGGCACTGCAATTATCATATAATATCCTATATTGGTTTTGCTTTTTCATAGCGGAAATATGGTTTCCTTTTATTTACCTCATAGGATTCATTTGGGGGAGACGGTTTTCTAGACTTAGGCATATGTCTGATATCTAATTTCTGATTAGTGGTATTTTGCTTCATAGTTGTTTTCACTTATATATTAAACTCTTGGTCTTCTTGCATTTCAACTCTAATTACGTCTGGGTCCCTTATTTTTCCCTCCTATATTATTATAAGCCTTCTTATTTGTGTTAAAAGCTTGTTCACTTTCTGGTTATTTTCATTTAAGTAAAGCTCAGATGACTGGCAAGTATATGCTGGGGATCCAGAGCATGAATGAGATGGAAAGACATTTTCAACACTGGATTCTTTTTGTTCTGGAAATGCCTGCAATAATATAGAAACAGATGCTGCAGATGCTCACAATCAAGTATACTATTTGTCAAAGCACTGCTAATGCTTCTCAGTGCTCACAATCAATCATGTATCAAATATAAGTTTGTTTCTCCTTTAGAGTTATCATATAGTGGCTCTAAGAACAAACAGCACTTTTTCATTTTTTCACAAATTTCATTGAACTTCTATGCTAACTTTTTTGTAATGAGTTGCACATTATATCAACACTAACTTTTCTTGTTTTATCAATATTTCCTTATGTTTTACATAGAAGGGAGTCTTGAATATACGGATATATCCTCTCTATCACAACCCTTATTAATTTCTAGTTCTTTATTCTCTTTTTGTAGATGCCAAGGTAGGAGATTAATTTTCTTGGTTTGATTTTCAGATGTCTTTTCCATCAGGGAACATGGTTTTGAAATAACTCTATCCTCAAGAAATGAAATCAAACTGTATGGACAAAGAAAAATGAGAAAATTAACATTTAACTGTTAAACTTCTTGGTGTATATTTGGCAACTCCCAAATTCACTGGACTGTAATTAAGAAGTGAAAAGTAAATTTTTTTGTTTTTTTTTTTTAACAGAGAGAGAGAGGAGAGAGTGAATCAACTCTATTTAGCTTTTCACTTGGTCTTTGTTTCTCCAACACTTAGTTGCGTATGTAGAGCTAGAATTTGATCTGGGGTCTGTGTGCATGCCAAGCAGGTGCTCTAAACACTGAGCCACCATTCCAGCCCCAAAAAGTGAAAATTAATTTACCTTAGCCTGAAATAGATGAAAAGTATGAAACCAAAAAACTTAACTTTCTCACTATATGAACTAAGTAATTCATTATGATTAGAAATGATTGAAAATGAACTAGGGGCTGCAGAGGTAGCTCCCTTTGCCTGGCATGTGTGAGATCCCAGATTAGATCCCCAGCACTGCATACAAAAATAAATAAAGGAAAAACAAAAACCACATGATGAAAATTAACATACATTCTCTTTTCCAACATCAACAAAAAAAATGCACTGGATGGTTTTTAACATTCCAAAGTCTTCATCTCACAGACTTTATCTCATCATACCTTAAATAGGAAGGCCTTACTATATACTTAAATGTTTTTATTCTTTTTTCACATTTTTTATTGATCTATTATAGTGGTACATAATGATGGGATCTGTTGTTAGATATTCATACATGCACATAATATAACAATATAATTTGGCTAAAATCCCTCCTCAGAAGTTTTCCCCTCCCTCACCTCCCCTTCCTTTTTTTTTTTAACTTTTCCAGTTTTTATTGATTGTATGGGAATTATTTAGTATCTTAAAGGTGTAAATATACTTTTTTAAGGCCTCCTTTCACTTTCGATTTTCCTCCCATCCTCCCTCCCCTTTTCCCTTCTCTTTCCTCTACTCTACTAGACTTCTATTAGCTTGTCTATTAATTCACATTTGAATGGTTCTTTATGTAATCCTATCTTTCCCTCACCACCTATTCTTCTGAGAATCAGTAACTGGAGATTAGGAAAAGTTTAAATTATTAAGCCATTACCAATAAACACCAAATAGAAAAAACAAAATCCTAAATTTAATTGAAGTGGTAATACTATGATAGTGTTATGCATTTATATGGATTACGTTAAGTCTTGTTTTAACTATATTCTAATGTCTAATAAAGACAGTGGATAACAATATTTTAAAAATATTTACTGACTTCCTACACTAAAATGAAATAAATTGGAAAGTTACTGTTTGTACACTAACACCAAAGGTTCCATTCTAGACGAAACAATTCACTTAACAGGCAATTGGGCTGATTTTATATTTTCTTTCTCATCAAAGACACTAAAATCAATTAAAGACCAGAAAACACAATGGTATATTTAAGTTTAGTATATATATATATAAAACTAAAGTTTTGAGATACTGAGAATAATCATCTTTTAAATACAATTCAGTGGCCACCACTATTATATAATTTCAGCTCCCTCGTTAAAAAAACTCTAATTTGATCTTGCCTTCTTTGTCATGTAAAGATGTTTTTTATAAATGGAATCAAACAATATTCAGAAAAATTTTGCCTAAATTACAAAGATAGAGTTTACTTATAAAATTACTATAGATTATAAGAATATTTTTATAACTAGTTATAATACTTTTAAATATTATATATTAAATATTATATTTTAAATATAATATTTTAAATATTATAACTCATACTTCTAGTTAGTATTAGATATAATTATATACTATTTTAGCTATAGTACTTTTATAATTAATAATATTAAATTATAATCTACTTTTATTTTATTTTAATAAGAAATTTACTTGTTGAACAAACATGCTTCTAACCAAACAATATAATATATATAAAAATTCTGAAAATTAGATTTACCCCCAAGAGTCTTCTCCCAATTACCCATTCTTATCCCCTCCTCACCTCCTTCCCAATATATCTCTACAAATGCCTTAGGTAGTATGTCACTACATCATATCCAGAATTAAAACATGAGAAGTGAAAAAAAAAAAAAAAAAAAAACCACAAAGCATGAGAAGTGACCTCCTTTCTCAATGGCCAGGGTCTAGCTCCAGCCTCCACAGATGAGTGAAGACATTTGACCTTTGGTTCTCTGGGTTATGCTGACTTTACTAAGCATAATTTCTTCCATAGCCATCCATTTACCTTCAAAGGCTGCATATCATTGTTTCTAATTGCTGAGTAGAACTCCATGATATATATGTACCACAGTTTTTGGATCCATTCATCTAGTGAGGGACATCTGGGTGTTTCCATAATTTAGCTATTGTAAATTGAGCTGCTATGAACATCGATTTCACTGTGTCACTGTAATGTGATGATTCTAAATTCCCTGGAAAAATACCCAGGAGAGAAAGAGCAGGATCATATGGTGGGTTCATCCCTAGTTTTTTGAGGATTCTCCACACTGCTTTCCAGAGGGGCTGTACCAGTCTGCAATTCCACCAACAGTATGCTAGTGTACCTATCTCTCCACATCCTCTCCAGCATCTATTATTATTTATTTTCTTCATTTTTGCCAATCCGACTGGCATGAGGCGATATCTTAATGTAGATTTTATTTGCATTTCTCTGATTACTAGTGATTTAGAGCACTTTCTCGTGTATTCATTGGCTTGATCAATGTCCTCTATTGAGAAATTTCTCTGTAACTCTTTGGCCCATTTATTGATTGGGTTGTTTGTTTTTGTAGTTGAGATTTTTGAGAATTTTGTAGATTCTGAGTATGAGGTCGCTGTCAAAGGAATCACAGCACAAGATTCTATCCAATTCTGTAGGAAACCTCTTCATTACTTTGATTATTTCCTTGGCAAGGCAAAAAGTTTTTAACTTATGGCATCCCATTCACTGATTTCATTCTTTATTTCCTTCACTTTAGGAGACATGTTGGGAAAGTCTTTGCCTACTCCCAAATGCTGAAGTGTTGGACCTAATTTGTCTTCCATCATTTGCAAGGTAGCTGGTTTAATACCTAGCTCCTTGATCCATTTTGATTTGATTCTCGTGCAAGGAGAAAGATATGGGTGTAATTTCAACTTTCTGCAAATGATGGTCCAGTTTGCCAGCACCATTTGTTAAAAAGGCTGTCTCTCCTCCATGTAATATTTTGTCTCCCTTTATCAAAAATCAGATGTTTAAAGATTTGAGAGTTTGTTTCAGGCTCTTCTATTCCATTCCATTGGTCTTCTTTCCTATCTTGATACTAGTACCATGCTGTTTTTGTTACTACAGCTTTATAGCATAGTTTTAGATCTGCTATGGCAAAACCTGTTTTGTCTTTCTTGCTTAGTAATGTTTTGGTGATTCTGGTTTTCTTATTGTTCCAAATGAATTTGAGAATTGCTTTTTGAATGTCTGTAAAGAATGATATTTGTATCTTAATAAGGACTGCATTAAATCTATATAGAGCTTTTGGCAGAATGGCCATTTTATTATATTAATTCTGTCTAACCAAGAGCATGGAAAATATTTCCATCTTCTTAGGTCGTCTTGGATTCCATTCTTCAATGTCCAATAATTTTCATTGTAGAGATCTTTGATTTCCTTTGTAAGGTTAATTCCCAAGTATGTTATTATTTTCGAAGATATTGTGATTGGGACTGATTTCCTGATTTCTTCATCTGTCCTATTATTAGTAGTATATAGTAAAGCTATTGAATTATGGATGTTGATCTTGTAGCCTGCAACTTTGCAAAATCTCTTTTATAAGTCCAAGCAGTTTACTGATGGAGTTTTTTGGATCTTCCAGATGCAGCATCATGTCGTCAGCAAAAAGAGAGAGTCTGACTTCCTCTCTTCCTATTTTTATCCCTTTGATTTCTTTCTCTTGCCTAATTGCTCCAGCTAGGGTCTCAAGAACAATATTGAATAAAAGTGGTGAGAGCAGACAGCCTTGTCTTGTTCCCGATTTTAGTGGAAATGCTTTCAGCTTTTTACCATTTAGTATTATACTAGCTGAGGGTTTAGCATATATAGCCTTTACATAGTTCAGAAATGATCCTTTGAACCCTATCTTCTCTAGAGTTTTGAACATAAAAGGTGCTGGATTTTATCAAAGGCCTTTTCTGCACCCATTGAGATGATCGTATGAGTTTTGTCTTTGATTTTGTTTAAGTGGTTAATTAGGTTAATTGTTTTGGGTATGTTAAACCAGCTCTGCATTCCTGGGATTAAGCCCACTTGATCATGATGGATTATCTTCTTTACAAATTTTTTAATATGGTTTGCTAGTACATTATTAAGGATTTTTGCATCCAAGTTCATCAGGGATATTGGTCTGTAGTTTTCTTTTTTTGATGTATCCTTGTTGGGTTTTGGTAACAGAGTTATGGTTACTTCATAAAAAGTGGATGGGAGTGTTCCCTCCTTTTCAGTTTCTTGAAATAACTTAATAAGGAGAGGGGTTAGTTCCTCCTCAAAAGTGTGGTAAAAATCAGCAGGGAAGCCATCAGGTCCTGGGTTTTTTTTCTTTGGTAGACTTTTAGTTACCATATGGATTTTGGTGCCTGTCACTGGGTTGTTTAGGAATTCAATATCATCCTGTGTTAATTTAGAGATGTTATATGTGTATAGACATTTATCCATTTATTCCAAATTATCTAATTCAGAGGAGTATAGGTTTTCAAAATGTGATCTTACAATTTGTTGGATTTCCGTGGGGTCAGTGGTGATCGTTCCCTTTTCATTGGAGATTTTATTGATTTGCTTCATTTCTCTCCTCCTTGTAGTGTGATCCGCTGGGGTTCTATCTATCTTTTTTATTTTTTCAAAGTACCAGCTCTTTGTTTCATCAATTCTTTTCATTGTTTTTTTGTCTCATATTTATTGATTTCAGCTCTGATCTTGATTATTTCCTGTCTTTGGCTGGCTTTGGGGTTAGATTGTTCTTCCTTTTGAAGGGCTTTGAGATGAAGCATTAGCTTATTTGGGATCTCTCTTCATTTTTAATGTGGGCACTCAGTGCTATAAATTTCCCCCTTAGGAATGCTTTCATGCTGTCCCAGAGGTTTTGATATGTTGTGTCCTCACTTTCATTCTCTTCTAAGAATTTTTGGATTTCTACTCGCATGTCTTCTTTGATCCATTCTTCATTTAATAGGGCATTATTCAATCTCCATGAATATATGTGTTTTCTGTTAAGATTTTTACTGCTGATTGCTAGGGTCATTGTATTGTGGTCTGATAAGATACACAGAATAATATCTATCTTTTATATCTGCTGAGATTATCTTTATGAACCAGAATATAATCTATTTTGGAAAAGGATCCATGTACTGCAGAGAAGAAGGTGTATTCTGCTAACTTGGGATGGAATATTCTATATATGTCTGTTAAGTCAATTTGATTTATGGAGTTATTTAGGCTGCTGATTTATTGATATTTTGTTCTGATGATCTGTCTAATGGTGACAGGGGAGTGTTGAAGTTTCCCAGTATTATTTTGTTGAGTCCACAAGTGGTTTGATGTCATGAAGTAATTTATTCACATAACTGGGTGCACTGTTTGGAGAGTAAATATTAACTATGGTTACTTCTTTCTGTTGTTGGGTTCCTTTTAGTACTAAGTAGTGGCCTACTTTATCTCTTCTGATTAATTTATATTTGAAATCTATTTTGTCAGATATAAGCACTGTGATGCCTGATTGCTTTCTTGGGCCGTACACACGACAGATTTTTTTCAGTCCTTTCACCCTTAATGCGTGAATATCATTGCCTGCTCAGTGGGTGTCTTGTAAGCAGCGCATAATTGGATTTTGTTTTCTGATCCAGTCTGCAAGTCTGTGTCTTTTGAGTGGTGCATTTAAACCATTCACATTCAGTGTTAAAACAGAAGTGTATAATTGATTCATAGTCACTGCATCTTATTTAGGTAGTAGGGTGGTTGTTCTTGGTTGGTTATTGGTAGTTGATACTTCTACTGAATTTCCTCTTTGTGAGTTTTGGGTATCAATTACTTGCTCTTCTGTCTGGAGTGTTAATCCTTGAGAATTCTTTGTAAGGTGGGTTTTCTGTTGACGAATGCTGCCAGTTTTGTCTTATCATGAAAAGTTCTTATTTCTCCATCAAATATGAAGCTAAGTTTTGCCGGGTATAGAATTCTTGGCAGCATGTTGTGGTCATTCAGACGTTGACAGATTTCTTTCCAAGACCTTCCTGCCTCCAGAGTCTGGGTTGAAAAGTCACAGACAATTCCTATTGTGATTTGGCATTTCTCTAAATGTGATTTGGCGTTTCTCCCTTGCTGCTTTTAAAACTGTTTCCTTGGTATCCCTGTTGTAAATTTTGAATATGATGTGTCTTGGTGAGCTTCTCATTTGATTAGGGCTATTGGGTGTCCTGTAAGCTTCCTGGATGAGCATGTCTGATTCTATTTTTATGTTACAAAAGTTTTCTTTCACAATTTCCTGGAGGATGTTCCTCATACTATTCGTGTGTGTCTCAATTTCTTCCTGTATCCCATTTACTCTCGTATTGTTTCTTCTCATTTCACCCCAGACATTTCTAAAATTCTGGTCATGGTCTCTTAGTTGTTTTTCTTCTTTGTCGTCGGTGCGCTCAAGCTTGGTCAGCATGTCCTCGTTTTAAGATGTTCTATCTTCAGTAACAGAGGTTCTATTTTCTACTGAAGTTAGTCTGTTATTAAATTCTTCCATGGTCCATCTCATGTCATTGACTGCAGATTTCAGATCTGATACTTCTTTTTTTTTTTTCTGAAATTGGTTATTTTTAGTAATAGCCAATAGAGAAGATTTAAATATAAATGAAATGCTGAAATTTTATTCTTTATATTACATGTTCTTTGATATTCTTTTTTTTATTTTATTTTTGAACAATCTTACAAGATTTTAACAAAATAATATAAAATGTGTATATATTCTGGATATTGCAATTATCCTCAGGAGTGCCCCCCCAATTACCCTCCCTTATCCCTCCCTTCCCCTTCCCTCTATAACTCTAAAAAAAGTATTAGATTGTAAAGCATTACATCTTATCTGGATTTAACTCATGCTACTAGACCCACTTTCTCATTGTCCAGGAACTAGTCCCCACCTCCACAAATGAGTGGAGACAATCGACCCTTAGATCTCTGGGTTAAGCTGATTTTACTCATCAGTACAAAAGACGGGACCAGAAGGCTTGGCTGATACTTCCTTTTTGAGAATACTGATTTCTTTAATGATAAAGAGTTTCTCTACTGTTGAGTTTTCTCATTTATTCCCTTCATTATCTCTTCTTTGAAATTCATTGTTCCTTTTTTTATCAGATCATTGATAACGTTGTTCTAGATTTTCATTCTGGTCCCTGGCCTTAACCCCTTGCTAGGAGAGTTGTGGGATTGAGGTGAACCTCTTCGAGTTTTATTTCTCATATCTGAAGAGATTCTTCTCACTTCTTTAACTGGAGATCCCTTTGTGAAAGCAATACAAGACTTGGGGGTTCTTCTTCCTTTTTCCCCCCTTAAGGACTAAGCTGTTGGACTGGGAATTTTGTCCAGTCCCTTTTAGGCTGGGGTATTGTCAGGAAAGTTGAGTTCAGAAGTCTAATCCCTTTCCTGTCAATTGTTAGTTACCCTTAAAAATATCCAACATCTCATGTGCTAATAGAAGATTATCAATATGTGCAACCAAAGCTTACAGTAAACAGTATTAAATTGGTTATTTAGAACAGACTATAGTACAATTTTGAATTCAGCCTATGAAACTAATGGTAGTGATAGTCAATATTTTTGGCAACACTAGTATTTAACTATCACCTATGTTAGGCTTCAAAAACACACATGTGTTATTCAGATTGACAATTACAGCAGTAATCGTTACGCAGCCTTAATGGTGGGGGTTCAAAGGGTATTAATTGAATGGAAGCCAGAGAGAAGGTAATGGAAGTGAAATTTATAGAGGTGATTATATTGACCAATTGTGGACAGAGACAAAGTGTAGGAGGTAAAGGATTTGCCGTAGAAAGAAAAAGAACTCGATAGAAAGAAAAGAAAAGAAATTAAAGGAAAAAAAGAGGAAGAAGAAAAGAAAATACGGATCCAGAGGGAAGCTAAGATAGCTATGGCCTAATATAGGAAGGCTAAAAGAGATATTAATAAGATTTGGGTGATCACTTAAGGGAAGAAGTTCCCACTGGTAAATTATGCATGTCAGGCACAATATACTTCAAATACTGTATGTACTGACCAGAATCCCTCTTCTCAGGAGGGAGTGCAAGGACAGATAGGATAGATAAGAGGAAATACGAGAGACAATAGAGAGAAAGGAAGAAAAAGAGAAAAAAACATAAAAACAAAACAAATTTTTAAGAGAAGCAAAACAAAAAAAGTAATACTTTCAAAATTAAATATTATAGCTATAATACTTCTAGTTAGTATTATAATTATATATTATTATAGCTATAGTACTTTTACAATTAAATAATAATATTAAATTATAATCTACTAATTTTAAAAGGTGTCTGAAAAGTAACTTTATTTGGTCTCTACTATATAAAAAGATATAAAACTAAAAATTGAAATTTAAATTTTTACATACCTGTAGCTGGTTATTTTCACAGCCATCAAGGATTTTTTGCTCTTCCTCTGGTGTTACTTCTAAGTCTGGTTCTGCTTACAAATGAATATATTTCATTAAAATAAATTACTTAGAATAGTGATAGTAAAAGTGCCAACCTTTATAAAAACAGAAAATAATAAAAGTCAATAATTTTCATTTTCCCACAAATTTAAAACAGCTTAATAATTAGCTAATTATCCAAAACTTCAACAAATTAATTGAAGAGACATTGCATGTCACCACATTCAGGGCATTCAAACAAATCAAAGAGTCATCCACAAATTCATTCACTCAACATAAGTAAACTAACCTCAGAATCAAAACCTTTAATACTATAGAAGTATATACATTTGCACTGTGTTAATCTCTATCTCATAACAAAACTTTTAAACAACCTGTTAAACATTTTTCTCATTATTATAATTTCCAAAATTACTGTTACTTTTTATCTTTATCAGTAAACACCCTGTTCCTCACATCTCAAGTACTTTCATTCACTGTTCTGACAAATTTCTTTTCTTCTTTTAAGATTCAGTGTGCTATTTGAAGTGTTCTTTAATTAATGGCTATCATTCCCTAGATAAACAGGTATTGCTTTCCTTAGGACTACCTTAGTACTTTATCAACATTTCTATTGTATATTTACTACTTGTATTGTAAATTAGTTTTTACTTATTTTATTCTATAATTATTCAGTTCATAGTTAAGTGCTAGGGACTGAAGTTTAAGACAGTAAATAAAAGATGTCAGGGGTGGCTTTTCTAGAAGTAATGCCTAAGTTGAAATTTAAAGAATGCAGTCAGACATAGGGCAGAAAAAGGTGAGAGCATGAAAGGCAGTAGCAAGAGATAAAGAGAAGTATTAAATTAGGTACATATTTATCAAAAAATTCATGAACTGGTGAAGAAGACATCACCAGCAGTTTACGAAAGGCAGAGAAAAGGTCTAAAACTGGAGAGTTAGACAGAAATCAGATTACAAAAGCCTTATATACAACTTTCAGATGCTTTTTAAAAGAGGGATTCATGGTCATATTTACATTGAAGACTGTATCTAAATGCTGTGGGGAGGATAAATGTGAGAGGCATATGAATAAACAGAGTGTTAAATTAGTAGAAGGCAACAGTGCAAAATAAAGATGAGGCAGGGCTGAACTGAGGGAATGGTTCCAGAAATAGTTAGAATATATTATCACTACCTTGTATACAATGATTTTAATTTAATGAATGAATGTACAAATTGTCATCACTGGAGAAATAGACTGTACTTATTACTTTACAAAAGGTATGAAAATGTGTAATGAACTACGGTAACTGTTTTAAGTTGCTTGCATTTATTTTGCAGTTTTCTGTTTCACATCTTCCTATGGTAAGAGAACTCCTTTAGTTTTTCCTTTCTTTCTCCCCCCGCCTTTTTTTAGCCTTTTTTTAAATGTTCTGCTTCTTAGATCTACCAATGTAACACGAAACAAGACAGATACTAGTGGTGTAGCTCAGTGATAGTGTATGTGCACAGCATGAATGAAACCCTGAGTTCAATCTCCAGCACCAAAAAGAAGAAGAAAGAAAGAAAAGAAGAGGAGGACAGCAAAAGGAGGAAGAGGAAGAAGAAAAAATAAGACAATAAGATTGTACTGATAACTTTGAATTTACAGTTTGCAGTCACTACTCTAGGAGATAGACAATTGATAATCTATAGATACCATGTTAATTCTACAGAGAATATTATACTGCATGATTTATTACAATAGACACAATCACATGACTGATTAAGGGCAATGAATTAATTGGTACAAACAGAACACAAATTAGATATAGTTAACCAGTAGAACTGGGTGTCCTAGTAGAATTAAAATTGATTTTCTTTCCTTGCCCAGTTTAGCCTTGTTTTCCTGGGCTGAAGTGCTTCTGCTATCTCAGCATTCTGGAGTAGATAGGACTACAAGCATGCACCAATGAGACGGTCTAGATTTTCATGCATTACTGTTTAGTGATACAGCAATCCTTAAAACCAATATTCCTTGTGAACTACTTATTATTCATTAAAATCACCTGATAGATTATGTGAACACAGGTGAGGAGATATTATGTACCAAATTTTAAATTATTCTTACTATTATTGGAAAAGTTAATTTTATGTGAAGACACAGAAATTAAAGAACATAAAAATTAAAGGAATATTTTCATATTTAGATGTTTTTTACTACTATTGGAAAAGCTAATTATTTATAAAATCACAGAAATCATAAGAAATAATCTAATATTTGGTTTTGGAAGGACCTTTCTTTAGTATTATAACCTGTGAATTCAGACCTGTAAACATAAAAACAAAAAACCCGTGTTGTCTCTGAGCAAGCAATTTTGAAATTCTACCTGTTTTTCCTATCTAGCCTAGAAGTTCTAAACATCCTGGCCCCAACTCTCAAGTATATGCTAAATACTAGTGTAAACAAAATCATCCATTCTCCTAATTATTTTAGCTATTTATCTTTCTTTGGGTAGGGGAAGAATCCAAATGCCTTGCTAAAAAGGTTGTAGGCAAGGAGACTAAAGCACAAGGCAAAAACTATGGACCCATTCAGCAGATAAATGGACAAAGAAAATGTACTGTATATACACAATGGGGTTTTATTTAACCATAAAGAAAAATGAAATTATGGCATTTGCAAGGAAATGGATGGAAGTAGAGTGAAATAAATCAAACTCAGAAAGTTAAAGGTGGTATGTTTTCTCTAATATTTGGAACACAAAGAGGAAAAAGGAAAACAAAGGAAGTGGCTCTCTTAAAAATCAAAGGGAAACCAGCAGAGGAGAGTCCCAAGGTAGGAGGCAGGTGGTGGGGAGAGAGGGGGAAGTGCTAGGAAGTGATATGGACCAAATTATACTGTTACAGTATATGCATGTATTAATCTGATTACAACAAACCCCATCAATATGTAGAAGTATAATGTACCAATAAAAAAATGTGGAAAAAACACACAAAGCAAATTTTGCCACAAAAAGATTTTTGAAAAGTCACGACTACAGTATCATGAAACCATGCAGAGATCCTCTATGGCTGAATTTTCTTTGCTTATTACCTTCTTTATTTTCTTTGTTTTTGTCTTCTGTGGTTCACACAGGTCATGGGGAGTATAATTCCCTAAGAAACAAAGCCCAATATTCATCTTTTTATCTCTTTAGGTCATCTTTCTGAATTCTGTGGACTGATTTTTACTCATCGACAGTGATACAAATAGATATTTATCATTAACTTTCAAATTACTAGATATTTTTCTCAGATTTTTCTAATTTTTAAAAATTTCTATTGATTCATAATAGTTATACTTAATGTTTGGATTTATCTTGACATAATTATATATGCATGGAGCATAGTCTGCTCCAATTAAGTCCCCAGTACTTCCCCCTCCTCCCACTCCCTTCTTCCTTTCCTCTAATCTACTGATATATTTACATTTTTAAAAAATTAGTGTCTTGTGGATATACATAATGGTGATATTCACCCTAGTATATTCATATATGAACATTGGAAAGTTAGGTTAGATTCATTCCACCATCCCATTCTTCCTCACTCCACCTCAATCCCCTTTTTCTACTTCCTTGCACTTTCTTCTATTTTGA
Source organism: Aplodontia rufa (assembly GCA_004027875.1). Classification (NCBI taxonomy): domain Eukaryota; kingdom Metazoa; phylum Chordata; class Mammalia; order Rodentia; family Aplodontiidae; genus Aplodontia; species Aplodontia rufa. Next base: position 21,742 of record PVKS010006149.1, read on the forward strand.
TGGCATCCACCCCATTTCTTTCCTTTCTCTTTCCCCTGCCCTAATTTTAAATTAGTTTTCACATGTCACAGAAAACATTCCACCACTGGCTTTCTGAATCTGATTTCTCTTCCATCCATTTACCAGCAAATGACATAAAAATTTCATTCTTTTTCATGGCTGAGTAGTTGTGTATATACCACATTTTCTTTTGAAATTTATTTGTTGAAACTTCGGTGGCTCCATAGCCTGGCTTCTGTGAACTGCTATACTATAAACACTGATGTGGCTGTGTCCCTATATTATGCTGATTTTAGATCTTTTGAATATATACCGAGGACTTTGGACAGATAAATCATTCAGTGTTCTCATTCCTAGCTTTTTAAGGAATCTCCACACTGCCCTCTAGCGTGGGTGAACTAAACTGCAATCCCACTAACAATGTATGAATGTACCATGTTTCCCAACCTCCTTCCCAAAACTTATTATTTGTAATTTTGATAATTGACATTTTTACTGGAGATTAAATCTAAATTTGGTTTTGAATTCTATCAAGTTACTAGATCTTTGACAAGTCTCATTACGAAAGATCAAACTAGTAGAACTCTGATCTAAAAAATTTAAAATAAGTTCTCATGTACTAGAAAGTAAATGATAATTCAACTGAAACCAACTTATACAAATTTCTTCTTCAGAATAGTAGTTCCATGTCCATCTTTGCCCCACAAACATATACTCCTTCACGGCTTATATTTTACATATCCTGCACTGGTTATTCACTTACATAATTTTAATTATTTATCATCTATTGTTCTACGTTTTTATTTACTAATATTACTGATTGATTCAGCTATCACTATTATATATTTTATTTTCCAGGAAAGCACTATTTATCATGAAGATCATTCAGGCATATGAATTTTTCATTAAAAATTTATGTCTAATTATTTTAAATTTAAAATATGCATGACAATATATGCATTCTAAAGACATGGGATTTAATGAATATACTTTACATTAAAAGTGTACGTTAATTACAATAAGATGGTCTTTTTTGAATGCTCCAGTAGCTTCAGAATTCACTTTTAAGTTCTGGATAAACATAATATATTCATACAAAAAATGATAAGCTGTAAGTGAAATAATTGTTCTCACTTTTCCACAAGAAATACTGATTTAGGTCCATGCTAAATCCAATGAATATAGAGTGACATGAAATAAGAAATGCATATATAATAAAAATACTTTTTTCTTTATAAAGAAAGTTGTCAGATTTAAACTTTTTAAGGTAAGTGAAAGGAAAAAAATACAGAAGTGAAACTTTAAAAGTTATTTCATCAAGGGCTTCCTTATCTTTTGACATCTATAAACATATGATTTAAAACACTGGTACTATGCAGTCATCTGAGAATCCCTAGAATTCGCTATCATCCAGGGCTCCAACATATCTAATAATTCTAAATAATGTTATTTGCCATTTTCATGCTTATTCTCTTATAAATGCATAGTGGAGTTTTTCAGAGACATTATGTGTCATAATGTCATAGTTTTAAAATGGTTAATGAATCACAGATGTAATGGCCAAAGATATGATTGTGCATGCTTATATTATATTATAAATATTTCAGATTTAGTTTCTAATATAGAAAATATTGATAGAGCAACCAACTTAAATAAGAAGTTCCTTGGAATGTGTAATAATTGTTAATGCTATAAAAAAGGATTGTAAGGTCCAAAAGTTTCAAAATAAGTTTTGAAGAAATGTGTGTACCATGTACCAAATAGTTATTAAAGAATGATTACTTTCCCCATCTATAAGAATCAAACACTAAAACCCCAAAACACACATATCCACAGATGCCTGCACACAAACATACACAGTCTATCAGGACATGTGATTGGCTTTTAAGATCATCAGTATTAACAATACTAAGATGAAATAAAGTTAAAACACAATTGATGCATTAGTAAGTAAAGCTTTACACTACGTATACATCCAAATCTAATAATATATTTTTCTTTATTTTAAGAGATAGCATCTTATTATAATGCCCAATCTTGCCCCAAACTCGTGGGCTCAAGCAGAAATCCTGTTAGAGATGTACAAATAGCTGGGACTACAGGCATGAGGGCTATGCCCAGCTCTCTAATAAGCACTTTTAAATTTTGGAAAACTCTTAGAATCACATAATTAACCTGTGTGAATCCCTAACAAGTATCAAACTTGGAACTTTATGGTACTGAAATATAAATGTAGAAACATCTGAGTTAAAACTTACATTAAAATTATTTTTCTTATGCTTGCAAATATCTTTTTTTCAAACATGAACCAACAATTACATTTGCATTATTTATGTCAAAATCTTCCACCAAACATGGGAAAAAAAAAGGGAATAGTAAGACTGTGAGCATTTCTAATATTTCAATGTAGTTCTTTTCAGAGTAATTTGTACTGCAAAATTTACCTGATTTGAACGTTTGTACATTCTTCATTCTCACTTTATTCAGAAGAGAATTTTTCATTTCACTGTTAGTCTGGATGAATTTTGAAACAAGATATTAAATAAATATTGTATATTACACACAGTATGTAGCTAATAATTCCAAGATTAAAAATGTAACAGTTATTTACCTTCAAGTAAGAATATTTCTCAGAAGATTCTAAAAAACAAAAGAGACTAGAATCAATTATGTATAAATATGATGAAGCCAACCATACATTTATGCAGAGTTAGTACGGAGCTAAACCCTCATGCTTAGGTTTGGAAATTGCTTTAGGCTTTGATGGTGCTTCCCACCCCACTCCTGGTTAGGATAGCTATATGACAAATATACTGAAGAAAAACCAGGAATACAGGTTAATAAAACATGCAGTTAAGATTTCAAAAGTGAGATTATGCTTCTAATGACCATAACTAAAATAGAAGTGTGGAAATATACAAATGTGAACATGTTGACTGATGGATAGAAAAGTGATCTCTAATCAGAGGAGCAAATCATGACTGACAGAAATGTCAAAGCTGATGGTAGAATGTAACAGTATAGATTTTTAATGCAACATATAATCATTTATACCATTATACTACAAGTATTTATCATATCTCTCAATTTATTTTATAATTTAAGAAGTATAAAATTGTAATAGCAGTTCAGCCTGGATATATACTTGTAGAATAATAGTTAAAAAAATATTCATTTTTTTTTCCATACCCATGTTGGCTACTGGTATGCCTACATTTCTTGTATCCTCTAGTTTAGCCATCTTAAAGTTTCTTGATCCACTCATGCAAGATGGTATATAAACCATATCTAAGAAAGAATGTATAACAAGCTTTTAATATTGAAATATGGTTATCAAAAGAAAAAAACTGAATTGACACAGAATTATTAGGTATTAATAACCTTTATATTTCAAAATCAGTACAATATTTACTAAGAATAACAAATTTGGTATTTAAGAAATGAACTCTATGTCTCCTTTCCAAAATTAAGTCTAGTTTGGTGTAGCATGTTAGTCTTTAAAAGATTTCTATGAAATAACTATCTACTGGAAAAATCGGCTTTAAAAAAAGTAAATGTTTCTACATTCATATTAATTTTCATTTGAATAATTAATATCAATGCAATATATATCTTTGAGGCCAGATAATTAAAGAAATGAGAAATAAGTGGCTACAGTTTACCCCAATTTTAGCACCCCTTCCTATTTCCAATAATATCCAAGGCAGCAATAATCTAATCTGTGGTTTGAGTGCAAATACAGTCAAATTTGAGTTCTTTCGGTTCTCTCATCATTACCTCCAAAATTATCTAACTTCTTTCTTTCCTTATTTCCTCTACAGTCTTTTCAAAAGTAATCTCTAGAGATCCTGCAATCAATTTTCTCCATTGTACATTCTTTTTATATTTATTCCCATTACTTTTTTTTTTTTTTTTAAAGAGAGAGGGACAGTGAGAGAGACAGAGAAAGAGAGAAACAACTTTATTTAGTTTTTCACATGGCCTTAGTTGCTCCAACACTCAGTTGTGTACGTGGTGCTGGGGTTTGAACCAGGGTCCTCATGCTTGCCAGGCAAGCACCGAAACCACTGAGCCACCGCTCCAGCCCCTTCCCATTACTTCTTTCCTTTTCATTTAGTATTAGTATCTTAGAATTATAATATCTATTTCATCATCTCTTCAGTACTTTCCCTCTGAGTAGAAAAATGCCCAGAAATAAAAACAAAACCTTTCCCTTGATCCTACTATCTTGAACTAATATCCAATGGTTCGTTCTCCAGATTTCTCTAGAGGAAAGTCTATCTCCTTGCTATTCAGATGTGTTCTGAGGCACAGCAGCATGGGCATCATCTGAGACCTTATAAAAAACAAAGAATTCCGGACCTGCTGAATCAGGATGTGCGTTTTTAAAATGGTCCACAACAGGTGATTCATTAGTTTGAGATGTTCTGTTCTATATTCAGTTCCCGATTCCTTTACTTTAACTTACCTTTTTGGAATCTAGCCTCTTTCCTATCATGTCCTCCAAATTAAAACTGCATCAGGCTGTGGCTTTTCTGATTTTTTCACAACTAATACTACTCTTTTCTTCTTTACATTTCTCTTTTATTTTTATTTATTTTTTAGTTTTTAATTTTTAGTGGTTCTTTTTTTTAACATGACATTGAATTATGCATGCATGGCTGACCATATATATTTATATTCATTTATTGGTAAACAAAAAACATAGCTCAATGTAATTGAGTACTTCACGCTTCTTTCTCTTTTCTTATTTTTTATTGGTATATTATAGTTGCACATAATGATGGGCTTTGTTGTCACATATTCATAGATGCACACAATATAGCAATAAAATGTGGTCATTATCCTCACTACTCTGCACCCCTCTCCCTCCCTCCTCCTCTTCCCTCGATCTCTTGCCTCTCTTTCTGGGTTCCATAGTACTTCAATTCTTAATGTCTTTCCAACAATAAGGAAAACAGGAAGAGTGGGAAATTTTTGCTTTACTTCTCAGTTATGTTTTGGTACTGGAAGTTCACTTTATATTCCTCCCACATTTCTTTATATTCCTCTTCATTTTTCTAAAGATTATTTTTCCACTCTCCACTATGCACACCTGCTTCGTTTTTCTTTATTTACTTCTGGTACTCACCGCCTTTCTTTAATTTTTCATTTCCAGTTCTCCTTTCCTCTTCCTCATTTACTAACTATATTCTGGTCTTAGAATATCTTGAAATGGAACTAATGATCTAGCTCCTTTAGTGACACTCTCAATTTAATCTGCTGATGAAATTTGGTAAGATATACTACTTATTACCATTTCACTTCTTTTTCATTACTATGATTTTAATGAGTAATTTTCTTTGGTTATCAGCACATATCGATTGTCACGTCTCACTCTGTCAAATAACTTTTTAGTCAGGTGTGGTGGTGTCTGTTATCCCATTGACTTGGGAGGCTGAGGCAGGAGGATCATAAGTCCAAAGCTAGCCTCAGCAATTCAGCGAGGTCCTAAGTAACTTAGAGAGATACTGTCTTAAAATTAAAGTTTTTTAAAAAAGGGCTGGGGATATGGCTTGGAGATTAAGCAACCCTGAGTTCTAATCCCTGATACAAAGAAAAAAATGTTTTAATAAAATATAGCTCTTACCCTCTACTTGTCCACTGATTATATTGTTTCCTCTTTGATGCATGGCCCCAGATAAATGACTAACATCCTTGTGTGGAAGACTTTCTGAGATACTCTGGTAAAATTAATAACAAAAATGAGTTCTATGAAGATTTCCTACTAAGATAGCTGAATTTCCTATTTTAAAAACAATTAGATTTTAAAATAAGAGAATCACGCAGGGAAAGCCCAAACATGTCAATAAAGAATTTCATATACTTTGTTTAAATCAAGACTGTCTTTTAAAATACTCATATAGCTACGATTGTGTAATCCAAGAATGGAACAACAGAGGAAACATATTCACAGACAAAAATACTAACTAATGTGCATACTTTTAAAAGGAACTAACTCCAGAATACTTTTAACTCTACTTTGCATTCCCCACCAAAAGTAAAATGACATTTACAAAAATACATATTTAAAATTTTTTTTATGAGTAAACCTGCAATGAAATAGCATCAAACATTTCAAATACTTCCATGGACAAAAATAATTTTAGTGCTAAAATATGACACTTGGAAAGAAACTTTAGAAAGTGCTATGTTGGGAATAAACAAAACATTGTAGAAGTGCTTCATTTATGTAAACACGGGCTTAGAAAAACATAAATATTTTTTAGTTGGGTTCAGTAGTACATGCCTGTAATTCTAGCTATTCTGCTAAGGCAGAAGGATCACAAGATGATGTCCAGCCTGCAGAACTCAGTGAAGCCCTGACTCAAAATAAAAAATAAGAAGGGCTGGGAAATGTAGCTCAGTGCAAGAGTGCTTGCCTAGTGTATTTGAGAACCAGTGTTCAATCCTTGGTACACTAAACAAAAGACAAAAACCAAAAAAGGGAACTCAAATATTTTTGGTAAATTTTTACTTATAGGAAAAACAGCTGAATAAAAATGACAATAACAAAAAAATTTTATGCTCTTTAAATAATGGTACACAGATATAGCATGCAACTGTTTACCAATTAACAATGAAGATCAAAAAGGCATAGCAAGGGGCTGGAGCGGTGGCTCAGCGGTTTCTGAGCTTGTCTCACATGCTCAGGGATGTAGGTTGTACCCCAGCACCATGTACACAATTAAGTGTCTGAGCAACGAAAGCCAAATGAAAAACTGAATGAAAATTGATTTTCTCTTTCTCTCTCCCGCCCTCTCACTGTCCCTCTCTCTTAAAAAAAAAAAAAAAAAAGAAAAGGTATACCAACCCTTAATAAGAAGGGATACATAAAAACATTTTTTTTCAGTGACTAAAATGTGCCAGGCACTTATTTGTACATATTTTTCATATATTACAATAATAAAAATAATAATTGTGATGATGTTTATCCTGCTCTCTGCTACCACGTCAAGATGTTATTAAGAGTAAAATGATGGACAGATGTGAACCACTGTTCTCTCTGCCCAAAATATCATCCTCCTAGATATTCAGATGGCTGGCTTCTTCTCATCCTTTAGTTTTCAGCTTAAATGTCACTCCCTTATATTTTTTTAACCTAACATTCTGCTTACTTTATATAAACACTTATATTGACTTACAAATGTTTGTTGTTTACTTGTTTTTCTATTCTATTAACTATAGAATATGCATCTGGCATATTCCCTGAGCAAATGCCTTCCACGTAGCAGACAGTTAATAGCAGAAATTTATTCAAGATTATTTACAATCTCATCAGGAAGGAAGGTCTCAAGCACCAAATCACTATATTCCCCATAATATGCTTCCATTAATAGTTTACTGAAACTTACCACTTCCAAATTAGAAACATATGTCCCCTTCAACTTTCCCACTTTTTTCTTGGCAGTATTGCCATTTTACTGTCCTCAGGTTAAAAATAAAAACCTTGATATTTATTAAGTCACTGAATACCACTGGGATCATTTTGTCTAACAAATACTCATGTAGTCTAATAAACTGAGCATATTTTATAGTTTACAAAGTATTTTTACATTTATTAACCACAATTGTTCATTACGCATACCTAAGAGACATCATATCATCTTTATGGTACTACAAGGCAACTGACATTCCAAAAGTTTAAATAAATTTTCCAAGATTTCATAGCTACTAGCAGAACGAGACGGTGCACTAACTTTTTTTTTTTTTTTAAACTTCAACTACTGTGCTGGTACGATTATGCAACAGCTGCTTGTACCTGAGAAATCAGGTCTTTCCCATCTCTTGTCACACTGTCACTTTAAAATAGTTCACCCTATTTATACTTATGTCATGACAGGCATGACTGCATAAAGGTATATAACAAGGTGTAAGAGGAACGGAAGCCACATGAAAAACTAGATGAAAATTGTTTTTCCCTCTCTTTCTCTCACTGTCCCTCTTTCTTTAAAATAAAATAAAACACTTTAAAAAAGTACTCATTGCATTTATTTTCAAAAATGATTCCTGTTTACTAAAACATCAGAAAACTAATTATCATCCCACATATTTACAATTCCTCCTCCTCCTGAAACATTCCTTGAAGATCTATTCTTGACAATACAAATAATAATAACACTTTCATGTTCCACTTACGTTTTCAAGTCCTAAGCTTTAGAAAATTATAGTTCAAATTTTATCTCCAAATCACACTAAGCTTTACTAATGTCCCACAGGTCGTAAGTTGACTTGGAAGAACTCTTCAGTTTTTAAGTAAATTTAACTTGAGAACCCAAGCTGATTCCTTGTGATTTCTTTCTTTCTTTCTTTCTTTTTTTAAAGAGAGAAGGACAGTGAGAAAGTGAGAGACAGAGAGGATCAAATTTTATTGAGTTCACATGGCTTTCGTTGTTCTGACACTTAGTTCAGTACATGGGTGCTGGGGTTTGAACCCGTGAACTTGCGCCTGCCTGGCAAGCACCATTAACTGCCAAGCCACCACTCCAGCCCCTTCCTTGTGATTTCTAAGCTTTAGTTTTTACACGAAACTACACTGGCTTCATTAAATTAACTCTACAAATTATCAGAATTTTAGTATGTGATAATGATAGACTTATTAGCCCACAATTACTATATTAATTATAGGTTAAAATATGAGGAAAATATTTCTTTTAGGTATATGCAGATGTCAGAAAGTAGAGTCAAAGCAAACCCTTTTTAAAAAAAGCAATAATGCTTATTTTCAACATACGGGTTAAACAATAAATTGGAATGAGCTGGTGAGAGAATTGGTGAAATTGAAAACTAAGCAGAATAACACACAAGCAAATACAAAGAAAGCAAAAGAATAGATGAATACATGAAATCTGATCACCAATAAAATAAGTGAAAAATAATCAAACCTATAAATTTCTAAAATTAAAAGCTAAACATGATTCCTCTTATTCAGAAGTACAGTGGGCCATGAAAGACTTGAATAAATAGAAATAACGAAACAGAAATAATACTCAAACTTTATAACACCAACAGAAGGAAAGATTTAAAATCAGTAAGAAAGAAAACAGAAGACCTACAAAGGTGACAGCAGAATTCACATATTATAAGGATACGTTATAACTCAGAGAAGGAAAATACAAGGAATTCAATAAACATAATATTCAAGCTACAACTAGTTAACTAAAATATCTTTAATAAAAATTGCAAGATATTTTCCAAAGTAAAACTTCTAAAGATTATACTTCAGAAAGAAAAAAAAAAGTCATCCAATATGAACATCTGATAATCAAAATATAAGAGTCTTATAAAGCTATGGAAATATCAAAATATGGTGAACGTTGCATTAAAGAAACTATAAAACTTTGGAAACACAGGTTTAATAACCACACTGGAATATACTGAAGTATGAGTCCATATTTTTAAAGTTTGTCAAATGGTAACTCCTATGGTACTTCAGTAATATGTATGACTGATCACAGTATGTTTTATTATTAAGACAATTATCTTGGGGCTGGAACGGTCACTCGAAAGTTGGAGTGCTTGCCTGGCATGCATAAGGACCCAGGTTTAAATCACTCGGAAGTTGGGAGTGCTTGCCTGACATGCATAAGGACCAGCACCACATACCCGCTAGGTGTTGGAGAAACAAAGGACAGATGAAAAAAAAAATAAAATTGATTAAAAAAAAAGACAATTATTTTAATCACGAATTTTAAAAAGATAAAACATCTGTCATATAATTTGTAAAGTATTGATTATCTTTTTATCAGAACTGATAAGCACTGAAGGACTGACACTGGAATAACATCCTCTTTTATGTTTTAACATCACTCAATGCTTATTCCAAAAATAATAACAATAGACAGACAATACCTCAGAATCCCAAGGTGATTCTTCATCTTCCTCTTCTCCTAATCCTAATGCAGACATCATATCTATAAAATGTAGTAACCGATACATTAATAATTATTACTGTGAATTTTAAATATATGTATAAGCCTATCTCCATATTTCAATAAAATAAAAGTAAGAGCAAAAAGGAATTACACAGGGTTAACCCAGTTTCAGGAAGCAGCAGGTTGCAGGAGAATGACAACAAAAGAAAAAAATTGAAAAGAAATGGATATCTTTTCTGGATATACATTCTTTACTTTTTCTAATAGTATTTAAATATTGAAAATTTTTCATACATATTCACTAACTTACCACTTTTATTATTTTTGTGCCCTGAATCAATGTAAGTCAAATTCTCATTATTGGTTTGATTCTGTGAAGCACTTTTAGTACTATTTCCTTCTTTTCCAATTACTGGCTTTGTTGCTCCTTCCTATTGAAAAAAGAGGAGGGAAAAAAAAGTCCAACTTGAGAAAACATTTATTCACATACTCATCAACTCACACACTTGCATATAAGGTCTAACAATTATGAATATGAGGCCAGGGATCTGGCTGAGTACTGGAGCACTTGCCTAGCATGTGCTCAGCTCTGGGTCTAATCCCCAGCAGTACAAACAAAGAAGAATATAATTAATATAATCAGAAATTTAAATTAATGAAGTAATTATATAAAAAGCTTGTTTATTCTTTATCCTTTATTGGTTTTTGTAGTACTGGGGAATCTAACCCAAAGGCTTTTATACATGCTAGGAAGCACTCTACCACTGAGCTACATATCTAGCCCTATTGATTCTTTATTCTCAAAAAGATCTAAAATGTGGCCAAGAATGTAGCTCAGTGGTAGAACACTTGTCTAGCATGCACAAAAGTCCTGGGTTGGATTGCCAGTTTAAAAAAAAAAATTACTAAGATTATATGCCCCCAAAGAAATACAAATTAGATAAGTAACTTAAGGACATAGCAAATGCTAAGTTTGACTCTAGGAGCAATGAAGGCCCCATGAAAAGCTAAATAAAAATTGATTCTCTCTCTCTCTCACTGTCGCTCTCTCTTAAAAATAAAAAAGCATCTTACATTTGAGTCAGGTGATGAAAAGGAAGGATGAGAAAAGCTCTGGACTTGGACTGTTGTTTTAGGAAGGGTTTCAGCCATGTCTTCATTTTGACTATCAGAATTACTGTTGTCAAGCAAGTTAATATTTTCTGCTTCTATAACAATAAAAACAAAGTATATGAAAATATCTGTAATTTCAAAAAAGTGAATAGTACAAGACTACTCAGTCTCTGAATAGCTTACGATTTTTCCTGGATTGTTGAGTAGCAGTCCACAGCTCTGTTAAGTTAACTTTTGGGAAATTCTAGGAAAAAAAAAATTTGAAGAATGACAAGTATCAAATTTGACAAAAAATAAAACCTTCACCATTATTATATAACTAACACAAAGAACACAGGTTTAGGGATCATTCATACATAGATTCAAATCCAATTGTGCCATTTATTAACCTACATCTTCTATGGGGCAAGGATTATGAGATGATAGACATCCTCCAGATATTGCTCTCCTACCTCTAACTGATTATTATACAAATACTATTATATTTGTATTAGACTATTTCTTCACCAAAATATCCAAGAGGAAAAAAAAATGATCCTTCTGTATTTACTCTCAAAAAAACCCCTACCATTTTAGCAAATTTTAAATTGTTATATTATGAATGTGTTTGCATCACTTATATCTGCATGAATTCCTTCTTGAGGGGAAAAGTGTGAGTTTAATTTTCAATAGTATCTTATTTAAATGAGTTGGAATTGCAAGCAGTATAAATAATCATTTTAAAGCTCCCACATCTCTGAGCTACTGGACATTAGGAAAACATATCTGTATGTGTATCTTGCAACCCTGCAAAAGGGTGGAAAAAATGACTATATAAATGGGGCTCTTTCCATGAAAGAGAGGAAAAAAGATGAAAATAAATCGTACGGGGAAAATGATTGATAAACCAAAGTCACTTTCAATCCCAAACAGAAACATATAACAAAATATACCAATAACACAGAGGCAGACACTAAACCAATAACACTGAAGAAATTTTTCCGTAAGAAAATGGTGAGGGAGGAGGAAGAAATGAAGCAAAATAAAACAAAAAAACAAAAAAAAAAAAAAAAAAAAAAAAAAAAAAAAAAAAAAAAAAAAAAAAAAAAAAGAGAGATATAACCAATCTAATATGAGCTTAAACCAAGGAAGAAAAGGAAAAATATTAAAAAATAAGGTATATAAATATGAGACTATTATTCATACTATAATAATTCTGATGCGTATTAAAGTACAAATACATTTTAATAAATACTATAATGAAGTTTCAATTTATTATTGTAAGTACTTCAATTAGATAAACATGGTTACCACTACCTGAAAGCTATAACATTTACAGAGAGAAAGAAAAATGAAAAAATGTTCCGTCAATTTTCTACTCAGAGTACTAGTAATGTAAATTCTAAACATTAATGTACACCTTGAAAAGATACACTGAATGTGGAAAAGGGGCTAAAACCATTTTAAGAAATTTAAAAATCCTAGTTTAAGCTCACACCTATAGAATACTATAAATACACTGTAAACTTCTATTGTATTTATGACATTCTCTAATTTGTTTCCTTCGTATTTATAATGTTTTAATATACTTGACCTAACGTAATATATACCAAACATTTAAAGGAAATGTAAATCTGTCATCTTTTTAAAGTTCAATAGACATATTAAATATATCATGCATATTAGATCCCTCTATTCATTTATTCACTCTCAAAAAATATTAAAAATGTTTCTTACACATAAATAAGATCTTTTAAATAGGAAGTTTCCATGTTTATAATCTGTGGTCAAATTTCATATTTCCTTTACTTTGGGCGAACTTTTCCTAATATGATTTTCTGGTCATGATATATTTTCCAGCCTATTCTTTTTTTATATTTCCATTACTTCAAAGTATGTACCAGTCTTTTGGAATTTACAAAAAGTAAAGATATTAAAATAAATCAACAAGTTATAGTTCTATTAACTGATTTTTTCTGAATAATTCTGATAGTCAGACCATTGTTAAATTTCAAGAGTAAATGAACACTACACAAAAGAAATTCAGAAGAAAGAGGGGGAAGATGGTGATAGCGGTGGCTACAGCAGATGCCCAGCAGTGCTGAAACAGAAATCTCTGCTAGGATTCAGGACACAAACGGGGACAGTAGTGCTATACTGTGTGGTGGGTGAGTTTCTCCCCTAATTCATTAACATTAAAGGAAACAAGCTATTACCAGAGAGCTGGAGCCATTGGCAAGTTGATAGTTACCTACACAGCTTAAGGGAAGGGAATTAGCCCGGAGGAGAGGAAGCTGCACATAATTAACTTAACTCACCCACAGAGTCGGTGAGCACTCAGCAGAACCTGGGTGTGGAAACCCTGAACACTCAGTCTAGGCAGATTGCAACAGTTGCCCTGGAGATGTTATAATACACAGAGACCCTAAATCTCATAGTGGGAAGAAGTGAGGCAGCACTCCCATCTCGATTCCTCCCAGAGGGCAGTACACAACAGTGAAATAAAAAGCTTCAGCTATAGCATGGATTAGGGACCTCAGTCGAGAGGAGCAGAAAAGCAGCTCCAAATACTGTGTCTTGACTATTTGCCCTGGGGGCTGTGTGGGCTTGGCGGACCCTCTCTTCTGGTCTTGGCATTCAAATTGGAGGCTTCCCATCCATCCTCCAATATGCCTGAACTGTGGGAGGAGACTGTGATCATGACTCTGCTCAATAGAGCCTAATCAGTCAGGGTGGCCTCCGGCTGTACGTACAACAGACACTGCCTGAAATTCTCAGACAAGGTAGTGACTAACCTCACCCTCAGGAACCTACAAACAAAAGGGGCAGCCTGGTTTCAGTGCCTTCTCCCACTTTCAGACCCTGATTTCTGTGTACAGACAGGGTCCCATAGGTCCTGATTTCTCCAAGTGGGACAGGGCTTCCACGTCCCCTAGTGGTTGCATTTGAGACCTCCACAAACACTGGTCAGGCTGGGCTGGTGTCTCCTTCATGCCTATCACCCCTTGCTAGGATTGTGAATGCTTCAAACATCACCTCTTGGTGCCACGGAAATCCACAGGACACCCAAGAGTGGTGCAATAGTGATCCCCGGGTAGCTCAGTCCAGGTCGGCCAGGAACAGTAAGAGTTCCATACAGTGGCACCAGGATCCACAAGATCCCCAGTGGCTCCTGGGTCCCTGGCTAAAGAGGAACAGGAGTTTGAATAGGCAGACACTAATCTTCCCAAGAGTGCAACTTGGATAGCCCTGAAATCTGCTCTCACAGGAAGCAGGGAAGGTCACTGTTCGCAACCACACTATAGGAGACATATTCTAGAAGGCCTCCTGGGAATCTGTCAGCTGAGATCATCAAATCTCATTCTCACCGCCAGACTCAACTGGGATGTGTCACCATCTAGAAATCAGCTATGAACATATTCCACCCCTCTCTGACCTCAGTGGTAATAATTCAGAACCCTCCTAAATCCCCCACCATTTTTTGCTATTGTTATTACTAAATTGGTGTTCTTTGATGTATATATTTTTGCTTATTTGTGTGTCTAGGTGGTTGGCTTTTTCTGTCATTGTGACTTCTTGTTTGACTGCTATATTCATATCGTCAGGCTCGGACCTGGGGAAGATTCATTATAGCAAACTAGACCTCTGTCTCCTTGGGTCAAAGAGAGCCCCCCACTCTATACTACCCTCTTATTCTCTTTATGCTATCAATTCCTAAACTGTATTCTGTCCCCTCTCATCCTCCCTCAAAGTCTTTACCCCACTCATCCCATTTCCATCTTTCCCTTATTCTTAATAGAATAGCTTATTGTAGCTCTATATCCGAAGTCACAAGTCCCACACTACCTTCCTACCACATTCCCTCTGCTCTCTAGACATTTTTCCTCCTCGCCTATAGAGGACCTGCTAAACTGAAGAGAACGTCATACTTGAAAACGGGTGTTTGCTTGCTATCTAAATATAGTGTGAGAGCTCTCATGGAAGAAAACTGCGAATCCGACCGCTCCTATCGGTGCTAATCATCACTGTAACACCTAAAGTTGCCATTGTCTGGTGTATGCATTGGCTGCCACTATCCCTTGAGGTATTGGAAAACCTAAAGGTTCACATCACTTCACTGATTAGGATGGCAGCCATTGAACTGTGTTACCCAAACTGTACCCCAGCCCAACTAAGGAAACAGACAAGAAGCTCCAATTCCATCAGCAAAGCCTCCAAGAGAATTATTCACTGTCGGTCCTCAAGATACACTCCATGTAACTGAAAATGAGGAAAAAGGGAAATAAGTCTCTACCTCAACCTCACAGCTCACCAACCAAGCAGTCCACTGATGGGGTTCTAGATGAAAACCTAGAAAAATATATCAACAATATGATTAATAATTCAATCAAAGTATTGAAAGAAGATCTAAGGAAAGGGATAAGAGAGCAATTTCAGGAGATGAGAGACAACATCTATAAAGACAGATACCCTGAAAAGAGATGTAGCAGAGCTCTTAGAATTGAAAAACACTGTCAACCAAATCAAAAGCTCATTGGAAGATACTAATACCAGAGTAAACTCAACAGAAAATAGACCTTAGCCCTCAAAAAACAAAAATCAGATAACAGGCTGCGCAATGTCGAGTTCAAGGAGGACAGACAAGAAAAGAAATTTACTGTACATGATCAGCACTTCCAAGTAAGTCTTTGACAAGATGCGAAGAAATAACATGACAGTAACTGACATTGAAGAAAACATTGAACAACAAGGGCCATTAAGAACCTTCTAGGTGAAAATGCCAAGAATTTTCCCCATATCAGAATTGACCCAGAATACCAAATTCAAGAGGCCCATAGGACACCAAACAGAAGCAACCAAATGAGAAATTCACCAAGACATATCATCTACAAAATGAATAATATTAAGCAGAGAATCCTAAAATTAGCCAGGGAAAAACACCAAATCACATTCAGAGGCAGACCAATTCAGGTTACTGTGGACTTCTCAGATCAGATAATTAAGGCCAGGAGAGCATGGAATGATATTTTTCAAACACTGAAAAAAAAACAAACAAAACACAATTTTCAACCAAAGATAATATACTCTACAAAACTCAACTTTAAATGTGATGGAGATATTAAATACTTCAATGATAAACTCAAGGTAGCAAGACACATAATCACAAAGCCTGCACTACAAAATATTTAAGGACATACTTCATTCAGAGGAATACACTAACAACTCCCAAAACCATTAAACAAAAGAAAGTCAACAAGCATAATACACACCAAATGATATCCAAGATGGCACAAAACACAGCAATAGTCACATTGTCAGGGATCCAGAGTCCAATATCTACTCTAACTTTGAAAGTGAATGAACTCAAAGCCCCCCCCAAAAGACACAGATTGGCTTACTAGATCACAAAACAAAACACGACAACATGCTGCCTTCAGGACACACACCTCACAATCAAAAACAGACTCAGACTAAAGGTGAAAGGTTGGCAAAATGTCTACCAGGCTTGTGACCTCCCAAAAAAACAAGCTGGTGTTGCGACACTATTATCAGATAAAGTTAATTTTGACCAAAAACTAGACAGAAAGGACAAAGAAGGACACTAATCATAGTTAAAGGAACAATTCATCAGGAAGACATAATGAGAATTAACATAACTGCCCCCAAGTACAACCCTCTCAAATATATGGAAAAAATACACATCGATCCTAACGGAATAATACTAGGGGACTTTAACACAACATTATCAACAATAGACAGATCATCAAAGCAAAAAATCAACAAAGATATCTCTAATATAAACAACTCTATTAATCAACTGGACTTAGACATTTACAGAATATTCCATCTGCTATCGAGCGAGTTTACCTTCTTCTCAACAGCTCAGGGATCGTCTCCAAAACAGAACACATCCTAGTCAACAAAGCTAAACTTAACAAATACAAAAAAGTTGACATGGTCCCATGTATCCTATCATATCACAATGGTATGATATTAGTGATTAATAACAAGAAAAACAACAGAAACTACTCAAATACTTGGAAATTGAATATTACCCTCTCTTAAATGAAGAATGGATAAAAGAGATAATAAGAACAGAAATCAAGAAATTCTTGGAAACGAATGAAAATGATAAAACAATGTATCGAAATCTCTGGGATAGTATGAAAGCCTTCTTAAGAAGTAAATTCATAGCATGGAGTGCCTTCATGAAAAATCAGCAAAGAGCCCAAATAGTCAGTCTTAGCTCCAACACAAATCCCTGCAAAAAGGAGGAACAATCCAATCCCAAACCTAATACAAGACAGTAAATAACTAAAATCAGAGCTGAAATCAATGAAATTGAGAACAAAAAATCAAAAAAGTTATTAAAAAAGTTGGTTCTTTCAACAATTAAATAAGATAGTCCCTTTGCCAACCTCACCAAAATGAAGAACGAAGTGAAGCAAATCAACAAAATCAAAGACAAAAATGGATTATCACCACTGACAACCAAAATCCAGAAGATTATCAGAATTTATTTTGAAACATTATATTCTGCCAAGTTTAATAATCTGGAAGAAATGGACAAATGTCCATTTAAGACATTTGCAAATTAACATTGGAGGACACTGAAAGTTTAAACCAACAAATCTCAGGGAGCTAAATTGAATTGGCAAAGGCTTTCCAAAAAAGAAAAGCCCAGGACCTGATGGATTCAAGACACAATTCTACCAGACCTTTACAAAAGAAATAACACCGATCCTCTACAAGCTTTTCCATGACATTGCAAGGGTGGAATACTCCCAAACACTTTATGCAGCAAATATAACTCTGATACCAAAACTCAACAAAGACACTTCAAGAAAACTACAGACCAATATCCATGATGAACATACATGCTAAAATCCTTAATAAAATTCTAGCTATCAAGAACCAAAAATACATTAAAAATATAATACATTATGATCAAGTGGGCTTCATTCAAGGAAAGCAGGGCTGGTTCAACACACAAAAATCAATAAAGGTAATTCACCACTTAAACAGAATTAAAAATAAAAAACATATAATCAACTCAATTGATGGAGGAAAGGCCTTAGATAAAATTCAGCACCAATTTATGCTCAAAACTTTGGAGAAAACAGGGATCAAAGAAAGATACTTTAATTTTGTAAGAGACAGGAGAGAGAACATGGTGCCCACGCCATCAGCACAGATCCCCTGGCACTCCTGAGCAAAAGTTGCTGTGCGAGAATTTGAGGTGGTCTCCAAAGGTAGGACCGGGCTCACTATGCGTGGGGAGATTATCTTCCTTAATTCATTAACACCAAAGGAAAAGAGCTTTGAAATAACCACCTTAAACTGACAGACACGCCCACTCTGTCTGCCAGTGGCTTCACAGCCAAGGGGAGGGGATTTATCCCAGTGCAGAGGAAGCAGGGCATAAGTAATTTATCTCAGACTCAGCTGGGAACACCCAAACTGACTCCAGAGCTAGCAGTCTGAGGCAGCCAAACCTGTCCTGGGGAAGATTTAAGCACTTGAAATAATGACTTATAGCTGGTCTTGAGATTTCTCTGAGGGTGGGTCTGGACACTCCTTTGGCAAAAGTGAAACCAAATATGCATGGATTAGGGACCTCAGTCTTGATGAGACTTGATGCAGATCTAAGCACTCTGTGTCCTGGCAGTCTGCCCAAGGGGCTGTGTGAGACCAGAAACCCTTTCTCCTGCTTGTGGGACAAGCAAGTGGTGGCTTCCTGCCCGCCCTCTTATACGCCAGAATGGGAGGCATCTGTGATCAGAACTTGGCTCAGCATGGCATATTTACCCAAGGTGCCACTCAATGCAGTTACTCCAAATGCTGTTTGTAACTCTTGAACAAGGCAGGGACTAGCATCAGCCTCGGGAACCTTTGAACAAAAGGGCAGCCTGGATTCACTTTCAGCCTCCAACTTCTGTGCATAGCCAAGACTCCATAGGTCCTGAGCTCTTCAGGTGGGACTGGGATTCCTCGCCCCCTAGTGGTTACAATTGAGACCACATAAACACTGGCCCAGTTAGGCTGGTGCCTCCATACCTGTCTTCCCTTGCTGGGACTGTGACAACCCCATACAGCATCTCTTGGGGCAACTGAGGATCTCAAGGCATCCAAGAGTGGGGCAACAGTGATCCCAGGGAAGCTAGCTTCAGACTGGCCACTCTCCTTGGAATGGTCAGAGTCCCATACATCTATGCCAGGGATGCAAATAAACTAAAAAGCTTTTGCACAGCTAAAGATTTAGTCAACAGAGATCCTACAGAATAGAAGAAAATCTTTGCCTGCTATACCTCGGACAGAGGGCTAATAACCAGAATATATAAAGAACTAAAACAAACAAACACCAAACGCACAAATAATCCAATCAATAAATGGGCTGCGGAACTAAAAAGAAACTTCTCAATGCGGGAAGTCCAAACAGCCCATAAACATATGAGAAAATGCTCTACATCACTAGCAATAAGAGAAATGCAAATCAAAACTTCCCTGAGATTCCACCTCACTCCTGACAGAGTGGCAAATATGAAGAATATGAACAATAACAGATGCTGAAGGGGCTATGGGAAAAGAGAACAGTGTCACATTGCTGGTAGGACTGCAAACTGGTTCAGCAACTCTGGAAAGCAGTGTGGAGACTTCTCAAAAAATTAGGGCTGCAACTGCCTTATGCCCCAGCTATCCCACTCCTGGGTATTTCCCAAAAGCGTTAGAATCCGCATATTATAGAGATATAGCTTCACCAATGTTTATAGCAGCTCAATTTACTATATCTAGATTATGGAACCAACCCAGATGCCCTTCACTCGATGAGTGGATTAAAAAACTGTGGTATATATATACAATGGAATTCTACTCCGTTATTAGATAAAACAATATTATGGCATTTGTAGCCAAATGGATGGAGATGGAAAAAAATATGTTGAGTGAAACATCCCAAACTCAGAGACTCAAGGGTCGAATGTTTTCTCTCATATGTGGAAGCTAGAATACAATTGGAAACAGACTGACAGATGGCTATGCTAATAATGTCAACCTTGGTTGAATTTCTTACACGAGCAGGAAGACCTTGTCTAGGACGCTGGGGGAGGAAGGGAGGGTGGCAGGGAAGAGTGGGGATAAGAGGGATATCAAGGCTGCTGGAGGGTGGGAACATAGGGGTATCAACCCAGAGGGGAAACTTCAACTTCCATGAGAAGCCCAACTAACCCAGGGTAAAGTAGGGGTAAACATGGGATGGGGGGAACCCAAAGAAGGGAGACCATGGAACGGCATCAGCTTTGGCTTGCTCTGGCATTATGCATTTGTTCATGATTGTATGACAACTATTCTCTCCTAAATATAAGACTATCTTGAATAAGTTAAAAAAAAAAAAAGAAATTTAGAGCAAGAAAAGTAATTTCATAAAAGAACTTTACCTTGGTATCAAAATTACCATCATCCTCATCTGAAGTAGGCCAGGGATCATCAGGTCCAGGTTTGTTAGAAAGCCTTTAAAAAATGAAAATATTATGATATCCATTAGGTGAATTTAGGTCTTAAAGAAAAAAAATGTGGTGAAAGTTTGTCTATCTGTATATCAAATTATATTTTCTGATTCATGGAATTAAAATATGACCTGTTTTGAAAAAGCTTTTGTTAATCTTTTTCTGCTTAACTTCTCCTGATATATGAAATATTCAATGAATACTCTTGTCAAAGGATTTTATCTTGACAACTTGCATGTTGTAAAGGCTGAACCTAAAAATCCAAATAACAACAGATAACTTTTATTACTTGAACTGCAACAAACCTGATAACCTACATTAAAAATCTTACTGCTTCCCTCTGCCCTAAAACAGTATAGAGAGTCCCCGAAAACATTTAAAAATTTGCCAGTAAAATGTACAAAAATCAAAGAACAAATGTATATGTTTATATTGAAAATACAATTCCCAGAAATATTAAAATGTTAAAAATTATAAAAATCGAATTATTTTTCTGTATATAGGCCCTGCGTTCTTCAGGTCCATATAAAAGTAGCAAGCATTTGAAAACCCTCATAGACTCTCACTGATACTCAAGGGGAGAGATTGCTGGGGAAAAACAGGGTAGTCTGCCTAAATACTATCTAAATGTCTTCCTTCCTAAGGGCCCACTCCTAGGTTCCACTTCTGCAGGGATCAATGAGTCTCCAACTTTAAATTATCATCTTACAAAGGTACAGATTCCTGAAACAAGGATGGACTCAAATAGCCAAGAAGTGGAGCTTTCTTTCCCTCTTCTTGGAAAACAAGTTAAATAATGTCTCAATTACCGCCCTCAGCATAGGCATGTTACAAACTACACAAATTGAAGATCTCTGATGGCTTTGCCAGCCAACTATACCCTGTCGTACTGTACATATATCTAGGAAGAACTTCACCAAAAGGTGGGGGGATATCTGCCCTGGGGCCTACATCCGAGTAGTTCAACAACTTCCAGTCCCTTGGTACATAATACAGAGAGACCCTAGAGCCACCCTCCATAAATTGAGGTAAAAGTAGGTGATACCACACTCCCATCATCTACAGACACTTTTCTCAGTGACTCAAATTATTTTAACATTTTTAGCAGAAATAGAAGTTTGAGAGTTATTCCAATTAAACAAAAAACCCAACAACTTGTTCAGGACTACCTTGAACCTTTCTACATAACTCCCAATATTCTGTGACCATAATTCCTATATCATTTTTTTTCAAAGTTGTCATAAATTCCAATATTCTGATCTCTTTTCTAAACCCTATTTTTAACTAAGCCAGTACTGTTCCTCTTGAAATTTGCCCTTCTATTGTCATGTATATAAAAAAAGAATAGGAATTGGAGGAAGGAATGGGAAGGGGAAATACTAGGGACTAAATTAGAATAAGTTATACTCCGTGCATTCATAATTATTGATGGATATGGAAAATTATAAGCAATCACTGATGTGAGCCAGAGAGCAAACCCCCTACTCACCGTTTCAAAATCTGCTGACTTGGACCCTTAGCAGAATCTATCAACTCTGGGCCCTTTTCAGAAAAATCACACTCTAATGAAACTCCTGCTTTAACCAGGAAAATTACTGCTGTGACTGCCCTCCCCATGCCCCACCCCTAATTTCCTCTATATGTATCCCAGGGTGTAAGCATCAGATGGATCCCAGATCCCCCTGGGCCCCCCCTCTGCAGGTTTCTCCCAATAAACCTGTGATACTGTTGAGCAGCCACTCTCCTGTTTCCTTCATTTAGACTCTTTCCATACATAATGGTGCTGAAACCTGTGACAAGAAGACTGAGTTCCTATATTCCCTCACATTCTCATCCCTCCACTTCTGCCTTATTCTTAATCTATCCCTCTTTACTCCCCTTCATATAAGATTTGAGATTTAGAGAACCCTCCAAGTTCGCTACTGAGACAGATTAGGAGAGACAGTGAAAGGGCTAAGTAGTCAGGACAGAGGGCCCCTATCCAAGAGCTAGCTGGTAGAGGTGGAAAGTGATTGACAGGGCATGCTCAGGGCATTCAAATGCAAAAAGACCTTGAGGCTCACCCTAGTCCCTGACTAAGATGGGGGTGGTCACAGTTAGATACTAGGAAGTATTTGCCACCTTTTTGTTTTAACCAATGGTGCTCTTGACCAGTTTTAATGCCTACTTTACATAGATTTTAACCAGTGGGGTTGATGGCATTTCTCAATGCCAGCTTTGCATAAATATTAATTATGCTCATACCCCAAATCTATATAACCCCTGGCCTAACTTCCATTAGACGGTGACCGAATTCCCGGGATGAATTTCCACCACACCAAGAGCTGCAACACCCAGCTTTTAGCGGGGGAGCTGCTAACACTTTCGGCTGCAGACACCAGCAGCCAGCCCAAATTCCCAGTTTTATCTGGGAATGGCTACAAACACTAAAAGCGGGCTGTTTTGGCTGCTAGAGTCTGTAGAGGCCCAGACTCCATTCACCAGGGGGTGCAGAGAATCCGGCCTCATCTCAAAAACCCCAATCACTACAGTTAAATGGCAGCCAGCTTCTGACCAGAAATCAACCCCCTCTCAGAGCGAGATTTTTGCAAACCTATTGCTATGCAAATGGAGCAAGGACTTTTTCTGAGCTCCTCATTGGTGTCCTCTGGAATCCTCCTTCTTGTCTCTCCCCTCTTTCTGTCTGGCCAGACCTCCAGATCACAGACTTATTCTCCATTTTGTTCCTACATGCAACACTGGCCATACTAATTATCTCATCAGAAAGTAAGACTCCAGTTCTCTTGCAGAGGCATCCTACTAGAGACTCCCTCATTTCTGGATACTGGGGTCCTCACCTTGGGATTAGAGTTGGGGACTCCCACTTGTTCCCAGGTGATCCAGCTCTGCCTTGGGTGGTAAGGACTAAACACTTTGTTTTCTCCTGTCACCGCCATCACACCTCTCCATTATTCAATGGCCAGAATTTGGAAATTTGGAATTTTGGACCTTTGATCCAAAAATACTAACTGATTTTGACAACCTCCTACAACAAAATGGCAAATGGTCTGAACTGGGACCAGTTTCAAGGTTCCCACCAAAGTTGGCTCCTCTGGGCTTTTCCTTGACCATGACCAAGTCTCGTTCTCTCGTTCTCTCTCCACTATCCTTCCTGTGGCTCCAGCAAGGACCATTCACATTGCGGGACATCACATCCATCACCAGCCATAACCTACTAGGTGAGTGACTCCCTCTGACTCTTCCAGATTCCTGGCTTTCTCACCACTGGAGTTCTTGGGGGCCCTCCTCAATTCATCTTATCCAGCATGGGCCAGATCCCACCAAAGCTTCCATGAGACACTGCCTTGGGGTGCCTTCTCAAACACATTCAGATTCTGGTATCCAAGACATAGTCAAACCTAAAACACAGGTGTTCTTCTATAATACTGCTTGACCCTAATATAAGTTGGACAATAACAGTCGCTGGCCTGAAAATGGCACACTTGACTCCCAAATTCTCAAGAGATCTTAAACTCTCCACCCCTCCCTCTTTGGGAGTTCTGCTTCTTCTTTATTACTCTAAATCCTGTTACTTTGCTCAGTCTGATCCTGTGTCCATGGATTTCATTCCTCAAATTTACAAAACAGGACCCACCCAGCCATGCTCTGTGTTACATTTACAGGGATTCACCTGGGATCTTTGGAAGGTTGACTGAAATGGAAAATTACTCTATAACTTTTCTTCCAGTTTTCTACTCCATTTTATACACTTTCTTTCTATCAAAAATACTGGGACCCTGTCAGCCACATGGCTGCCAGACTCAAGACTCAGAGAGAACGTTAATCTGATCTTGCTTCAGGTTCCTTTCACCACAATCCACTGGAACAATAAACTGAGGTCTCTCTTAGAAGCACTCTAATTCACTGGCCAGGGCTAATCCCTGGTGTGAATGCAGGATCTCTAGAGATGGCCAAAAGCCAACCGATTGCACACAGAAATTCCATCTCCACTTTAATTTCCTTTCATGGCCTCTCTTCTGATTAGAGGAGGGCACCACTTGGCAGCTCCTTAGATAACAGGCTGAAATAACTTCTTAGAGTGATCTAAGGACTCCTAAGGCAGAGTCCTACCCATCAATCTACCAGTCAGTGACTTACCTGTTTCTCTTTCAGTCTTGTACCAACCTCTCTCAATGTTAGGGGACAGACAGATATGAACGGTGGGAACACTAGGATAAGAGAATCAATCTATCAAATGCTGACCCCACATGCTTTTTTTTCCAAAAGGTAATTTCCCTGTAGGGGAACCTGCCCATCTAAGTGAAGAGGCTATGTCACATTCCTCAGCAAATTATCTGCTATCTGCAGAGGAGATGCATGCCCAAGGTAATGTTATTAGGAGGAATACAAGTTACCCTGAAGGAGAAGAGTTTTGAGACCAGATCCTGAAACTCAGGGGAGATAAGGACAATTCCTCTTAACCAGATCCAACTAGAACCAGTTACCATGGGCTAAAGTGACCTAGAGTTGCCATAGCAGTAATGATTTGAAGGTCTGATGTCATCTTGCCGTCAGTCACAAGTCAAAGTGGATCTAGACGGGACTTTCTGTAAAGTTCTCTGGAATTCACAGTAAAACTGGAAGTCCAGGAGAGGCAATATCTGATTTTCTTTTGTTTAATCTCAAGAAACACTATTTGAGTCTTTTAAACATGTTTTTATATAAAGTGTTGGTAAATGGTAAAAGGAGTTATTTAAGACTGCGGTTTCTGGATCTTCACCAAAATCAAGATTACTGAGTTAAAATTCTAATAACAAGTGTAGTTCTATACAAAAAGAGGACAAAAGGTTTCAGCTGTATTTCAATTAAAGTACTGTATATAGCAGCAGGTGGGTCCCAGACTCCACTGGGCACCCCCTCTACAAGTTTCTCTCTAATAAACATGTGTTAGTGTTGAGCCACAACTCTCCTCTTTCTTTCCTTCATTTCGTGTACATTCTAATGTCATATATCTAAAAAGAACCAATAAAAAAAACCCCACCAAATTTGCCCTCTATTATTTCAATTCTTATCCTCTACTATTGCATTTACTTGTTAATTCCATTATTTATTTTTAGTGACTGATTGAATTATTTGGCTTCTTGAGGGGAATGTAAAGAGTATGCAACATTTTTAGTTGTCTCCCTAGATTGCACCCCCTACATATCTAGATTATGTGTTGCTATGCCTTTGGTGGGTCTAGTACATGAGCTTGACTACCTTTCACCTAAGCTTGGGTTTTGTTTTAGTTTCTACAAATGAGGGCAAACATTTCACCCTTGAGTCTCTGAGTTTGGCTTATTTTGATCAGCATTTCTTCCATTCCCATCCATTTATCTTCAAAGGCCATAATATCATTATTTCTAATAGCTGAGTAGAACTTCATTGTATATGCATATATGTGTGTGTGTGTGTGTGCATGTTTGTGTATGTATGTGTACATGAGCTTTTGGATTCATTCATCCAGTGAGGGGCATCTGAGTTGATTCCATAATTTAGCTATTGTAAATTGAGCTGCTACGAACATTGATTTTGTTATGTCACTATAATGTGTTGATTCTAACTTCTCTGGGAAAATACCCAGAAGTGAGATAGTGGGATAGCGGGGTTGTATGATGGTTCCATCCCTAATTTTTTTGAGAAGTCTCCACAAACCTCTCCAATTGTGTTCAGTACTCACTTTCCCATTCTGTTATTAAAACACTAGCCAGCCAGTGGCATGCCTGTAATTGTAGCAACTCAGGAGGCTGAACAGGAGAATCACAAGTTCAAGGCCAGCCTCAACAATTAGGGAGGCTCTGCTTCATAATAAAAAGTCAAAGGGGCTTGGGATATGGTTCAGTGGTAAAGCACCCCTGACCTACAAAATGATACTTAGAATCCTAGGCTTAGAAGTAAGAAGCATGAGCTCAGATCCCACTTCTGCCACTATATATATAATATATATTTTCCAGATAAGTCATTTTAATATCTTTATTCACTGACTTTTCATCTGGCCAGGATGTTAAACACATTTTAAAGTACTAGAGGGTATTTTGATTAGTTGTTTTTGTTCCTAAAAATGCTATGTACTTTTGATTCTATTAAAAAAAAATGACTAATTAGCTGACAGAATGGTTAAAAAAAACCCCAAGAAAAGTAAACAGAAATAAAAACAGTCAACAAAAGATTGTAGTCATAGAAAAAGTAAAAAAGATTAGAAAAAAAGAAAAAATTTTATAGAATAAGGTTGGAATAGTAGCCTGAAGGAAAAACCAAACTGTGAAATCAGAAAGTTGAAAAATCAATTAAAAATATCCTCCAAATAGATTCTATAGATAATACAATGTGGTCTACATGTACATATTCATCACTTCCAGTAAAAAAATTCTCTAGGACTTGCCTAACCTTCTTTATATAAAACTCATGATCGTACAGCCATACTTAAGTAAAATCTGCCCTAAAAAAATAAGGTACTGGTTGCTACTGCAAATGGAGCCCTGCATTCATAGTGCTGAGCCCCAGCTAGAACACTCAATAAATGTTAATTTCTTTTCTCTGCATTCCTTAATTGGTTAACACACAATTTAAAAAAAATTTTTGAAATCCTACCTGGTTAAAGACTCATCTTCAGAACTTTCATCCACTATTAAAGAAAAAGATAATATTTAATCAATAATAGAATAAAATATTAAAAGTATAAGACTCTGAGGCTTTGTTAGAAAATATTCGAGACAATTCCATAATGAATACTAATTACACTATTAATAGGCAATTAATGCATTATGATCTCTAATGTTCCCTTCTTTTTAAATATATCAAATACAAGGAATGATAAAATTGGTCAAAATTATGATATGATACCTGCACAATGACCATAATCCTAACTGAATGCTGTAAGCCTGACAGAAAAAGATATCATTAGTAAATATTTAGTAGCATAAGCTGACAGTGTCAAATAGTGTATGTATGTATATATATATGTGTGTGCGTGTATATGTATGTATATATATATACACACACAATTTTTTTCTCTACTAATGGTATTTAACATAATTACAAGAGACCATACTTATTTTATTTTGACACAAAACAGCTTCTCCAGATTTTCAGTCAAAGCTGTTCAGTTTAAAATGCAATCTCTGATGATAAGGAAGACAGATCTATGTGCACTGTACTTTGCAGCATGACAAAACAAAGTAAAACAGAGAACAGACAAGGATTTGAGTAAACAAGGCTCACATTCGGCCATTTTACCTCCCAGATGAAGAATCACTGGAAAAATCATTTCTTCAAGAGTCTGTCCACTCTAAATTGTAACTCATAATCAGACGAGAGCTTAAAACGAAGCACTGGGGAGGTAGCACAAATTACCAGGCAGTACTGCCTGATATAAAAAAAATATACAAATAAAACTATTTATTTATTCAGGCATTCAGAATGTGCCAACAACTGGCCTTCCCTAGCAAGGAAAAAAAATTTATTTTTATTTCATGTAATGTACGGGGGTAAAAAAAACCCTCAAATAAATAGTGTGACTCTTTCGGCAGTTCTTTTTTTTCTTTTTTCTTTTTTAAGAGAGAAAGACAGTGAAAGAGACAGACAGAAAGAATCAATTTTTATTGAGTTTTTCACATGGCCTTCATTGCTCCGACACCCAGCTATGCACGTGGGTGCTGGAGTTTGAACCTGTGTACTCAGTGCATGCCAGGCCGAGTGCCGTAACTGCCAAGCCACCGCTTCAGCCCCTCTTTTGGCATATCTGATGACAAAGAATCTACTCACAGAATCTACTCACAGGTCTGGGCATGAAGCTCAGTGGTAGAATACTTGCACCATTTTAAAAAAGATTAAAACAACAACAAAAGGGGACTGAAGGTATGTGTCTCAGTAGTAAAGTGATGGCATGAGGTCCTAGGTTCAATCCCAGGACAACAAAAGAATTAATAATAACAATAATAAAAAAAAGAAAGGCAGTCATGTTTTAACAATATAGACTAATTTTACACTCATTCCTTAAAGTAAGATCATTTATAATCATCTATAATATTCACTTTCTGGTCTTATTTTCAGTGGCAAGGTAGGTATGAGGGATTTTAAAAGAGTTTTATAAAGTATAATGTCTTGAGATTATCTTCCTCCATTGCTAAAGAGTCTATATGGACTCACTAGAGATGGACAGTATAGTTAGCTGTGTAGCTGGGCATCGTGTCATTTTTTTTCAGACCTACTCATTATGTGGCAAATGTCTAGAGAAATCATGCTTTTTCAAGTGAAGCATGTCATCATATCCTATGTTGACGAGAAAAAAAAAAAAAGGAAAAGAAAGCAAGAACTGGAGTGAAGGTCGAGCTCAGAAGAAAGAGCACTTGCCTAGAATACATGATGCGGATGCTGTGGGTTCAATCCCTAGCACTGTGGAAAAAAATATATATATTATTAATTAATGAAAAGATAACCAGTGAACCTAATTTTACCATATACTACAGCAAGACAGTAACCTTAAAATTGTAAATAAATAAGTAACAGAATATGGGTATTACCTCCTAAATTGAAGATTGAACATATAAAACAATTCAAATTACGTACGTGGGAAGAAAATAATCGACAGAAATGATCAAATATTTTATCCTGCTTTAGTGATACAAAGAAGTGTACAACAGCAATCATTTAACTAAATGCAATTCACTTATTGTAAAAATTAAACAGAAGATCCATTTTTATAACGGTCCAATTTCCTATAATTGACTACAGAGGAAACATACAACATATTAATTTAAAAATCTTATTTATATAAAGACATATAAGATTTCTGAAATAAGTAAAAACTTTTTTCAGACCATACCATCTTAAACTGCAAATTTTCTAAAATTAATTTCATAAATAATTTTGAATTCTAGATTAAGAAAGAAGTTTAGAAAAAATAGATGCAACTCACACACTGATTTTTTAAACTTCTTTCTTGTGATCAAAACTTCCTCACTCTTACTTTTTTTCTAGAGTAAATTACTAAGTGAATTACCAAGAGTAATTCACTGTCAGATGACTTACCTGGATGACTAGTTTGAGAATTTTTAAGTCTCTTTTCTTCATATTCAAAAACTACTTGCCTATTGCTATGTATGAAAAAAAGATAAAAAAATTATTTTAATACTGACATGAAAACATTTAGCAAATATATCAAATTCTTGATGAGACAATGTCAAGAGCTAATATTTTTCCCATATACTTCATTTGTAAGCTCTATAAACTTTTTATTAAGCTTGTAATTAAAAAAAAAAGTGAAAAAATGCCCATGATTCAAGTATGATACAACACATTAACTAGATTAGCTTGACATAATGTAAAGTGTTATGAACTCAGAAGAAGCCCTATCTCTTTATCAACAGCTGTTCTTGGACAAGTATTTTCTCTTAGACTCAAAGACTTAGAAAAAAAAACTAAGGAGTTCATCAGGCTGTTATGAATATTTAATGAGGTAATACAAAAACATTCTCAGGAAATAGTAAAGTAACTGAATAATTTGTTCTTTAATGCAGAAATATTTTGGAATCCCAAATAAAACCTAATAAAACCACAAATACTAATATTCAATGTTGCAGTTATTCAAAAATGTTATTAAGTTCTAAGTTTGGTTAGTAGCTGTTTTTTCCATAGTGGCTTACAATTAAAATAAACTAATAATGTGTAACTAAATTTATCTGTATATATATTATCTCTTTAAAGTGGGCAACATAATTGTCCCTTATTATTGAACTAATCAATCGCAATTGAAATTAAAAAAAAATGTCAAGACCTGGCTTGGGCTAATACTATTTTTTCTTTCCCTAATCAAACTCTAAACCAGCAGATCTTTGTTAGAATGATGTTTCATCTTCAGGTTTGTCTTCAATTGACTTAGAAGACAAAATCCTGTTTTATACATGGACACTGGTAATCATGGGGGTTCAGCTCTCTTTAATTCAATTAATTAGATTAATGAGGGTTCTTCTTAAGGGCCTTCCTTTGAGGGTGAATTTGAAAATTTGTGGCAGAGATTGAAGTAGCTTGGGGAATTTTCATTACTGTGAAAAACAGAAAACTTGAGAAGCTGATCTAACTTAGTACCCACCCTGGGGAAGGGTGATGTAAGACGTTCCATAGCCTAAAGAAAAGGTGTTACACAGGATTCAAAAGGGCCTTTGGGAACAGATCTGATAGTGAAGTAGGAAAGGAAATTTTGATGTCTTACAGCAACATTAGTTGAACCTATCTGTTAGTTTTTGCTGGCAAAAACACAAGGACCTCAAGGGAAAAACCATCATAAAGATCTAGGTTAATATGTGGACTCCACACAGGTTTTGAATAGGAGAAAGGGTCAGTTTGCTTACTATGTACATAGTTAAAACTGGGAGGCACAATTACCAAGCAGAGTGCTGCTACTTTTGGAATAATGGCTGAGCATAAAAGTGTTTGTAGATGTGAAGTAAAACAAGTTATAATTTTTAATTCTAAGTACATATAACCATGAAGATTAAGGGACCTGGATTAGTAAGGTCAACCTGGTAGTAAAGGTTAATCATCACTGGACTTCTGGATCAATTTTAATAGCAACTCAGCAGCAACAGAATCAACAGCAACAAAATAATAATTAGAATTTCCTTTTTTCCCCTCCATCTAACTGTGAAAGAGGACTGTCTTCCTTGTACTTAATGAACCACTTGAAAGAGAACTGTCTTCCTTGTACTTAAGGAACCACTTTGGTGCTTGGGAAATTCAAGGAGGAAGATGTAGAAGATAGGTCCCAGCAGAAAGTAACTCAACTTTCACCTTACCTGGACGTTGCAAGACCCAAGTAAGTAATTAGAAAAATCAACAATGTAACAGTATTTGTACCCCATCTATACAGGGTGTACATGGGATGATAAGGATAATGCTGGAATCTTTAAAGGATAAATGTATTAAAAAGTCCTAAATTAGGGGCTGGTTCTTAATGGTAGAACACTTGCCTAGTATGCATGAGGCCTTGGGTTCAATCACCACCACCGCCAACCTCTCAGCCCCAAAAAGTCCTGAGACAAAGAATCATGCACCCTTTCTGCTTCTAATTAATGTAGTCTATTGTCTGTCTTCTGACTGATAAAATGAACAAATTCACAGCCATTCCAAAACTATCTGAACTAAGCTATGAAATCTCACATGGTGTATTAGATAATTAAACCCCAATAATGTCAAATAGCATTTTAATGTAAACACATATATTATTGGCAAAAATATAATCTGATACAGTCTGTCCACAGGCATCTTTAGAAAAGGCAACAAATCTCACTGAAGAAATCTGACTACATTTCTTCATTTATATTTTACAGTAAGCATGAGGGCTGTTCCACAATAATAGAAAATGATTTCATCCTTAGGTAATTTAATAAGGTTATTTAAACAGGTAATGTGATATATTTTACTAATTTAATATCTTGCCTATATAGAACTGACCTTTTATAAACCCTAACAGAAATATTTTGAGAACTCAAACATTCATCATTGTAAATCATCTCCAAGATTAAAAAAAATAATAACCAGAAGCCTCTTTTCCCACTGGGTACACAATAGAAGGTAGTAATTTAAAGTCCTTTGGTGGACAATAACTATGTTGAGGTAATTTATCAGAAGTAGGTGGAGACTTAAATAAAGAATTCTCCATTTCTTCCCTAGACTAGTGTAATATACTGTATTCATAGTGAAAGGTCACATAAATAAAAGATATTTGAAGGCTTAAAATATCAATAATAATGGTTTTAATAAAGGTCACACAAGTTTCAGTTAATCATACTGGTAAGCATTTGCTATATAATTAACTAGAAGATATATCTATCATGTTACAACCACCCTTCAAGGATGTATTATCCTCTTTAATGTCAAGAAATATGTAATATTCCCAAGGTCATATATCTATCAAATGGGAAAGCTAGGAATTCAACCCAGTCTTGTGTAAAACTAAAGCCCATCTCTCATTTCCCCCTGATTTATCTTTACTAAAAGTTTATACAATTAAAGCTAATTTTCTTTCCTCTGCCCATGCCAATTAAAAATAAAAGCTTTAAAATATAATAAAAAAATTTAAAAAACCCATACTAAGTAATAATAATTACTTAGGGATAATCTAACATCAATATTCTTCAAAGATAGCAATTTAAAGTGAAGACTCTTCCAAAATACAAATGGGTTTCAACTCCTTTTTATGGTTAAGGATTTCTTATATAAGAAGTGTAAATTAAAAAATACTACAAAAAGGTTAAGAAGTTCAATATTGAATCAAAAAGTAAACCGAAAGTCCATATATTATAAACCAATATAAAACTTATTTTTATTTTTGTTATTGATACATATTAATAATACTCCATTGTGTAATGCATACATACACATCATATTTTCTTTAACCATTCATCTGTTAATGGACATCTAAGCTAAATTTATAACTTAGCTACTGTGAATTATGCCATGATAAACATGGGTATGCATGTATCTCTAAAGTACACTGACTTTAATTCCCTTGGATAAATACACAGGAGTGCTATAGTTGGATCATATGGTAGTTCTATTTTTAGTTTTTTGAGGCATCTCCTTACTGATTTCCATTATCATTTTCATTTTGGTGCTTTTATTTTTACTTGGCATGGTGGTACTACTCTGTGTTCCTACCAAGAGTGCATAAAAATTTCTGTATTCCACCTGCATCCTTACCAGAATTTTTTGTAATTTGCATTCTTTTTATTTTTTTTTCCAGGGCTGAGGACCGAACTTGGGACCTTGCGCATGCTAGGCAAGTGCTCTGCCACTGAGCTAAATCCTCAACCTGGAATCTCAATGTTGTTTTGATTTGCATTTCTCTGATAGCTAAAGAAAATAGACTTGTATTATTATAAGTATACTTGTTGCCCATGTATACTCTTTTTTGAGAAGTTTCTGTTCAGTTCATTTGCCCATTTCATTAAAAATCCATTCAGTATGGATTGTTTTCTTCAGTGTTGAGTTTTTGGCATTCGTTACATATTCCGGGTATTAATCCCCTGTCAGAAGAGAAGCCAGTAGAGTTTTTCTTCCCCATTCCTGTAGGTTGCCTCTCCATTCTCTTATTTCCTTTGGTAAGCAGAAGCTTTAAAATTTGATGCTATCTCATTTAATGTTTTTTCTATTATTTCTTCAGCTATAGGAGTCCTAATGAAACCCTGTTAGCTAACATAAGATCACATAACCAATAGAATCAGATAACAAATGTCAGTCAACAGTGTAAGAGAATATGAATCTTATTATATACTGTTCTTTGGGCTGCCCTGTCTGAATTACTGCTTTTCTTCCTGATGGTTTCTTCTGACATTTTTCACAATATTCCAATAATTGTGTCAATCTTCCCATTAATTTAACATTTTTTATTTGAGTGATTGCTACCATTCTAAAACACCACTAAGGTTTAAACAACAAGAATAACAAAAATAACAAATTACTATACCTTTCCAGCTTATCAACTGTATGTACATCTGCTTTGTTTTTTACCAAAAATTCTGCCATCTGCTGTTTGTTTTCCCTTAGAGCAAGTAAAAGTGGAGTGTGGCCATGCTGTAAAACAACAATTCACGAATCACAAAATTACATATTTCTCAACTGAACTGAAAATCTTATAAAAGATCCTATAAACATAAATGTGTAACAGAAAGTAAAAGATGTTTCTTCCTTCTCATCCTGCTTTGCTTTCAGATGTGTAGTTTCCCTTTTAAATGTTTCCACTGCCTACTGTTGCCACATGAACTCCAGTCATTTCTAAAACTCACTTCAAATATTTACTACCTTGAAGAATTTCTGCTTCTATTGCAGAATTTATCATGGTATTTTGAAGCTATGTGATTGCTCCTCATGTAAGCCAAAAGCTTTTTTTTTTTTTTTTTTAATAAAGAGAGGACAGTGAGACTGAGAGAGAGAGAGATAAACAATTTTTATTTAGTTTCTCATGTGGCTTTCGTTGCTCTGAGGCTTCATTGCGTATGTGGTGCAGAGGTTTGAACTCGTGTACTTGTGCTTGCTGGGCAAGTGCTGTTAACCGCAGAACCATTGCTCCAGCCTAGCCAAAAGCTTCTTAAAGGTAGGAGCAGTATTTTTAATTTCAATACCCCCAAACCCTTAAAAGATAATCATAAATGTTTTAAGTATTTTTACTGAATTAATGAACTTAATTATTATCTCTTAGAGCACAGTTTTTCAATGTATATACCAAAGAATGCGTACTTTTCCAGAACTACTGTACTGTAACAGATTCCATAATCATTTGCTTAGGAAATATCACAAAACTGAATATGATATTTCTAGTATTAAAGAAAACTCTCTAACTTTGCTTAATTTCTATATGATAATGTTTTGGTGGCAAACATTAACCAGAGTTCAGGGCTGCACTTTTGAGGGCTTTCCAGTACTGTGAAAGTTTCCTGTAAGAACTTCAAGTGCTTCCCATGCAGGAAACTCTTAAGATTTTCTTTAAGATTATTTATTGTATCAGGGTCTCAGTACCAATGTTAGGCACTTGTACTTCAAATTGGTCACTAAGGAAATGGGCTCCAATTTAAAAGAGATAGGAGTCAAAATGAACTTTGCTTATTTCTAATTCTTCCATGGGTTTTCTCCTATTTCAGGATGGGAGATGTTTATCTTACTTGCTAGAAAACTCAGAATAAACTTTTATTCTCACGTAAAATAATCCTTGGACCCTAGTATATTTCTACTTTTTAAAATTCTTTTTTGCTCTAGTTTAATTTTTTTTAAGAGAGAGAAAGGGATAGTGAGAGAGAGAGAAAGAGAAAATTGATTTTATATTAAGTTTTTCATGTGACTTTTGTTACTCTGACACTTTGTTGTGTATGTGGTGCTGGGGTTTAAACCCACATCCTTATGCATGCCAGGCAAGTGCCATAACTGCTGAGCCCCCAATACAGCCCTGCTCTAGTTTCATTTTAATTGTGAAAGTTATTTATTAATGTAGATAAAATATAAAGTGAAAATGAAAATACAATGGCTTAACAATAAAAAAATTAATAATGATCTATATGGATTATTTTTAGCATAATGAAATCCACTTTGAATGAACAATGGTGTAGAGAACAACAAATTGTTTGCAATATGCATCATGCATCCAACTATACCCATGATTAACCTAATAAGGCCCAAAGACATTCTAATGGGAATATGGTTATTTATAGTATTCAGAAAAAGCATTAAAGCATAAACGTCTAAATTCTAAAATTCAATCCCATTTCTATAAGAGTAATACAAAATACTGACCATATTACCTTTAACCCCCTGAAATCTTTATCAAGATATACAAAAGCACAAGAATTTTAAATACTTATATAGGCAAAGTAGGTGTCATGAGTGAATTCTGAGATGGAGAATATGCATGCCTCAAATAAAGGAGACAAATTCTGTACAGCTGACCACATGGTAGTATGGGCTTGAAAGAGACCAGATACAATTCTTTAAGAGAAGCTCAAAATCCAGATTTCTGCAAGTCTCCTGAATTTTAAATGTTAGCTGAATTTATAGAGGTCACCTAAATATTAGATCACATTTAGTCTTGTGTTTTTATCTTTGTTGTAGGCATATTTCCAAATGTTTGTGTATAAAGGAAGTATTTATATGTAAAAACCTTTCTTTAATATCATCTTACCAAAAAATCAAGCTTCAAAATGTCTTATAATACCCAAATTTCAAGATTTTTCTAACACTAATTTATACTACATTTGTAGTCAAATCTCCTATACTGTTTACTAAATGAATAGTTTTATAGGACTGTTCGAACTAAAAGAATATCCATCTATACTTCATTTCAAGAAAACCCTGATTGTTATCAATATGTTTACCTACCTAATGACCCAAATTACAACAAAGAGACATGAAATCCTCTAAAAAGAATCAGCCTCTACTTATTGAAGACTACCCATAAGTAAATTTCTAAAGACCTTCTGATAGATGACTGATGGTCCAAAGGAAAAAGGTTTTATTCTGTAAGCCAATGGATACTGCAATGCTCTTTTTAACTTCTCAACCATAGAAGTAGAAAAAGACAGATGAAAGTTTGGCTAATATTGGAAAGCAGAGATCTGAAGGAAGCAGAAGCTAACCAAAGTCCAACACTTCTAGAGAATTTCTTAATATCTGGGAATTCAGTGATTATACTCATTCATTCAGTGGTTCTTATCGAGGGATTCTATCAGAATCTTGAGAAAATATTTTAAATATCCATGTCCAGGACTTAATAGAGTTTCTGAATCAAAATCTTGAGAAAACAAAGAGCCTAGACTTGTACATTTTCATGTTTCCCCAGGTCACCGTGATGCACAATTCTAATTAAAAACCAGTTAGTAGAGAATTGTCACACCAGTCTCATCTCTCATTCACATAATCAACTGCCTTTATCATCTGGGGATTTGGCCAAAAGGAAAGAGTAAGAGAAAATCACTTCCTGAAAACTCAATCTAATTTTTCTGGGTAGGGGAAGTGCAGGAACTAGATAAATTCAAAAGACAACTTGATTTCATTATATAAGCTCCTTTATTTGCCACTTCTCATTAACAATACAGATTTGAGAGCAGAGCTTAAAGTCTTATCAAGTGTCTGTTTCTATCAGAAAAGGATTAGTCCTGTCAATCTGGCTTCCTTAAAGTCCTTCTAAAAGTAATCTCTAGGCATGTTTACAACATAACACTTTCTTTTCAAACTAAGAGTTAATATCACCCAAATTGAAGAGCACCTTTTCCATACATATAAACTAGAAACAAATTAAAACAAACTCATCGTGGTAGATTCTCCTCAATTATCTAATTTCCAAATTGAACTGCATACTTCTGATCACTTTTCTTTTCCATTTCTCCTTTTTAAACCTTATTGCTGAGAAAGAAATCATTTTGATATAACTTGTGAATAGCAAAAATATATGCATTTGTTTTAAAATGCCTTTGTTTTGTATCAAGATAAAGTCTACGTGCAAAGAAAATTTTACTTTCTTGTGTTATTTTATACTAATTAGAAAAAAAATGGTATAAAAAGTATTTGGAAAGTAAGAAAAGTTTTACCTTTAAGAAATTCAGTATTTTCACAAATATTTGGCATGAAAGCATAAAATAAAAGCTATACTTTCTAAATACTTCTTTAAAATTATCAATATTTAAAGTGAAATCTTCAACAATTAAGTCATATAAAATTATTTTCATTCAGGGAATGCTTGAGCTTCTTAAATGTGGAAAATTCAGCTTAAATACATCCCTGTTAAAACAAAGGTATTTCAAATATTTTGGAAATAAGATTGATTTATACCTTGTTTTTTGCTTCAGTATTTGCATTGTGTGAAAGCAGCTTTGCTGCTATTGATGTGTTCTCAATGTAAACAGCATAGTGGAGAGCAGTGTTGCCACTGGCGTCCATGACATTTGGATCAGCACCATGTTCTAACAGAATAGTTGCACATTCCTCTTCCTGGCATTGTACGGCCTGTCAGTATTGTAGCAAGAAACAGATTATAAATTTAAGGTAATTCAAGATAAACATTCCACAGGTTTCACCAATTAGTTATATTTAAATGTGATAAATTCATTTTTATTTTAAGAATTTAGATCAAACCCATCTTCTGGTTGGTTATTATCCACCTTAATCAATGCTGTGCGGCTGTCACTGTCACAGACGTCAATGTTGCATTTCCTCTCAACCAGAAGAGTCACCACTTCTGGATGGCCATAGGCACAGGCGAAGTGCAGAGCAGTCCTAGGACAGTGAAAAGATTTTCCAGATGTTATGGAGCACCATCTCAAGATACAGAATTAGTCATGAAATTACAAACATTAAATAGTATGCAATTCCTTTGCCTTCAAAACAAATATTTTCTTCCAAAGTACAGTATTTACTTGTTCTTATTACTCATTACATCAATGAACATGCAACCTATTTGATTCTCTCCTCCTTCTCTCCTACCTCTCTTCCACTCAATAACTTACTTTCATTTGTGGTGTTGCCTTACTATGGCAAGCAATACCACTGAACTACATCCCTAGTCAGCCTAGTGGAGCTTCTTTGAATAGAAAGAGCATCAACTTCAGTGTGAATCTTACTTTAAGCTCTGATACTTAATAGTTTTTCCTTAGCCTTTCTATGTCTCAATTTTTTTAGCTTTAAGATGGAGATTAAAGGGGGCTGGAGCAGTGGCTCTGTGGGTACAGCACTTGCCTGGCCTGTGCAAGAACGTGGGTTCATGCCCCAGCACCACATACACAATGAAGTGTGGGAGCAATGAAAGCCACAGGAAGAACTAAATAAAACTGATTCTTTCTCTCTCACTGTCCCTCTCCTTCCTTAAAAAAAAAAAAAAAGAGATTAAAAAGTTACCTCACAGACACTACCAAAATGCTTAAATTAGAATCTATACATGACATTTAGAATAGTTTTTAATTCAAAAAACTCAACAACTATTAGATATTATTATTATTATTACTACTACCTAACAAAGATAACATTTCAATTAAGTAAATAATACAATTATACCTAGTTTGCGGACATATACTTCAATGTGTCTAAGATGCTATTTTCCTTACATTTCAACATCTGAGACACTGGAACGCCACTTGTTTTGAGTAGATATGACCAAAAGACTGACAAGAAAAACGTAGAAAAGGAAGTTTATCTCAGCTCATGGTTTCATAGGTTTAGTCCATTGTTAGCAGACTCTATAGCTCTGGGCTGGAAGTAAGGCAGAACACCATGATAGAAGGATGTCCGGGAGGAATGCAGCTCAGGGCAAGGCAAACAGGAAGTAGAAACAGCTCTAGATTCCAGGGACCAAATATAAAACCCCAAAGGCATAACCCCAGTGAACTACTTCTTCCAACTCTACCCTACCTGCCTACAGTTACCACCCAGTTAATCCATATCAGTGTATTCATCCACTGATTAGGTTAAGGTTCTCAAGAACTAACCTTTTCATCTCTGAACATTCTTGCTTGTCTCACACATGAGCTTCTGGGGAGCACCATACATGCAAACCATAACACTTCATAATGTGTCACAACTATAAATGGCATTTGAAAATTTTAATACACAAAATAACAGTTACAATCTAAAGTGCTTTATAGCAAGTGAAACACAATGTATATGATAGGTCTAAGGCAGTTCCATTTATATAGTTGCCATTTAAATCAATTTTGGTACTTAAAAGTACTATAAGAGCTGAATAACAACAAAATTATTAAAAAGCAAAGAAATTCTTACTTTTCAGGAAACTTAGAGAATGTGTGGAAATCAGATATTTCCAAGGCTTAGTATCATTATTTCAATACTCATATATTTTCAAAAGGGCGGTAATACTCATATATTTTCAAAAGGGTGGTAAAAGTTTGTCATTTACTACCTCCTACCTTTAGAAATGCTTTTGTTTGAAAGGAGACAGTAAAAGTTTCAGTTGAAATTAGGTCCTATTACTTCAGTTTTAAATATCATGGCTTGCTAGAATGGGCAGGTTTTTATGAAGGTTCTCAAGAGAGAAGGGTCCTAAGAGATAGTAAAATATGTCTACGACATAATAGGTACTCAGGTTATGTGTGGTGAATGAACAGATTAAAAGAATGTATAAATAGCATTGGAGAGTTCAATATCTTTAAACTTTGATAAATAAAGCAATAGCTTTTGTAATAGTAATAATCATTAATATCTTTTTATTTTCATAAGGATGCAATTAAAATGATCTATAATTGCATAAATAATAAAACGTATATAAGAAATGTATACATAATAAACTCTACAAGCACAGATAAAAAATAATTCCCTTTACTTATGAAGACATAAATAGACACACAAACTAAAACCAAATGAGAATTTTTTTCCATGGTAGGTTCAGATTTCTGCTCTTCCCAAGAATTATTTTTATTAACAATAAACTTTTTTTTTTTTTTTTTTTTTAAAGAGAGGGACAGTGAGAGAGACAGAGAAAGAGAGAAACAACTTTATTTAGTTTTTCACATGGCCTTAGTTGCTCCAACACTTAGTTGGGTACGTGGTGCTGGGGTTTGAACCCGGGTCCTCGTGCTTGCCAGGCAAGCGCCAAAACCGCTGAGCCACCACTCCAGCCCCAACAATAAACTTTTAATGGAACTTCTATACATATTCACTGTAGAAATCACAGATAACAAAATGGAAAAACACAAGGACCTGCAGAACTTTTACCAAAATTAAACATATGCGAGGCCAAAAAATCAAACTCATCAAATGTCAAATACTGAATTAACACAAAGCATATTTCTGGTGTCAATGAAACTAAGCTAGAAATAAACAAAAAGATAACAAGAACCCTATCCCCATATACTGGAAGATGATAGCAGACTTCTAAGTAATAAAAAATGAAAAAGAAAATTTCAGTTATAATTCAAATATCTGAAAACAACAAATTTTATATCATTTTGTACATATTTTTGGTTAACACAGACCATAGTCTATTTGTCATATGTATTATGAAACTGATTTTTCCCCTTACTTCATATAACAAAGTATACTTTTCCATGTCAACACACATGTATATCTATGCAAACTTCAATGGTCATGTATATTATCCCTGCCAATGGATACACTGAAATTTACCTGTAAAATTTCTTCTATGGGTTCTTCTTACTGCATTGCTATTTTAAGCGGGATGACAAAAACAACTGCATCACTCATTGTTTCCTAAAGATATTTCAGTATAAGACAATTTGTTGGTAGAGACATATACATTTAAAAATCTGGTACAGTACCATCAAGTTGTCTATTTGAAAAGTCATAACTTAGACTTTAAGCAGCAGTATAACACTGCTGTTCATCCTCACGAATTTTGTAGTTGGAAAACTATTTCATTCCTCTTTTAACTTAAATTTCTTTTCTTATCAGGGACAAAATAAATTTTCCAAAGTCCCTAGCTCACTTATAGATCTGCAAAAGAGTACTTTGGCCAATGTAAGTCAGAGTTCAGGGTCTAGAGGTATATTCAGTGGTACAGCACTTTCCTACAAGCAAAAGGACCTGGATGCAATCCCCAGAACAAAGAATGAATAAATTTGAGTTCAGTGTTTTTCTTGTTGATTTGAAAGAATTCTCTGTACAATGAATGAAGATGTATTTTATCTGCTATATATAGTGTGCCTATACAAATATTTCACAATTTGTTTTTATTTTAACTTTTTTCTGATGTACTGGGGTTGTGATTTTTATTTCTGCAAATCAATCTTTGGGATGGGTGCTTTTAGGATAGTGGCAGTGTGCTTAATATGCATCTGGCCCTAGGGTCAGTCCTCCGTGCTACAAAAGGGGAAATAATGCTTGCTTTAGAGGTCACTCTTAGGAAGGTCTTGGCAATATAAAAATGTATAAGGCATAAGAAGGTCTGTGTGTTTTCTTTTGGTACTTTTCTCTTCCTGTATTAGTAAAAAATTTTAATCTATATTCTAACAAGAAACATTTTATGATAAAAATCTAGCTAGTTTTCCCCAGTTAAAAGACATTTCAAATATGAATAATTTGTCTTTTCCTACTAATATGGAACATCCAGTATCAATCAAGTATTTGGATGTTTCTGGAGTGTCCATTCTGTTAAGTGCATTTGTCTTTTCATTTGCTAGTTAAGTGTTAATTTGTGAAAATACCATATTTTCATACCTAGATACATAGAAGAGCAAGTCCTTATTTTTTTTCTCAGTGTCATCACAACAGTAAAAACGTGTGGAACTCAAAAATGGCAAAACTTCGATATTTTTATTTAGTTTATCTAAAATTGATGAACATAGAAAGATCTTACATTTTGGGAATAAGTCCTTCCTAGTCAAGACCAGGGAGCTATCTTCCCACTTCAAAGTTTCCTTGTAAGATCCCTCAGTAAAAAACATACATTCACATAAAAAATGGATATTAAAATTTTTTCGAAGCATTTTTGGTTCTGAAACTGATTAAAGGAAACATTTCTCTCATTATGCGCTTTTCTACAACGTATACATGGTTTCAAAATTGTGTACTTCAAAACGAAAATCCTGTACATACTTAATTTTGTTAGTTAACTTCGTTTTTAAATAGTCAAAGAGCACTGCAGGGGAACTATAAGTGGATGGGAA
Source organism: Aplodontia rufa (assembly GCA_004027875.1). Classification (NCBI taxonomy): domain Eukaryota; kingdom Metazoa; phylum Chordata; class Mammalia; order Rodentia; family Aplodontiidae; genus Aplodontia; species Aplodontia rufa. Next base: position 64,384 of record PVKS010006149.1, read on the forward strand.
ATGAGTTCAAGTTTTGTTTTTGTTTTGCAGCCCAGCTCCATTTAAGTGCCCGAGAGGGTGAGAGCAGGATCCGCTTCCCTCCCTAGGCCCCGCAGGGGCGGTCTGCGCTCCTCCCACGCGGCGCTCCTCCCGCTCCAGTCCCCCAGCCCCGCGGCTCAAAGCCCCCATTACCTGTTCTTCTTGTCTCTGTCATTCACGCCATTTTCCCCAAGAATCAGAATGTGCTGCACTTTGGCTACATTACCCGCGCTTGCAGCCTTGTGGATCTTTCCCATCTCCTTTTCTCGGATGTGGTACCTGGGCGAGTTGATATTACAGGCATTTTCAAGCCCCAAGCCCACGCAGTTCCTCGGAACGTTAGCGGAGGAGCCACCTGGCGAACGGCCCTTACCCCGGAAGCCAAAAATCTTCTTCATAACAGAGACCACCGGCGTTGGAGGCACCCTTCCGCCTCCGTGGCTTTCCACCACCTCTGCACGGAACACTCGTGCTTAGATAAACCAGTCTAGTCTCGCCACAAAGTCCCCAGAAGGAAGCGCCGCGGTTCCAACTCTCCAACTAAAACTCCCCAAGCAACACCGCTTAAGCACTAGTGCGCGTGCGCAGTCTCAGTCGGCGCTGACAGTGCGCATGTTCACGGAGGCCGGGTCGCTAGGGCTTTCGGTGCGCATGTGCAATGTCGGTTGTCTCAAGTCGCCCGGAGCGGCCTGGCAACAAGACTGCGGAGAACCCTAAGCTACTGAGCCCTGTCGCTCCAGGACCCCGCAGTTACTGCCCGGAAGCCGGGTACTAAAAGGCTCTCGAGCCTAGGGAGCCTCTCTGGAGCTGCTGGAGGCAGCGGGCCGCCAGGATTCGGAGGAAAGTTTGGAGGAGGATGCGGACGCGGAGTCCAGCCTCGGTTTTCCAAAGTTCCCTTGAACTCTAGGAACACGTCGGAGGTGAGCTGGACAGGGCGCCGGTGCCTTCCTTCGCGGCTGATCTGTGCAAATCGATGACTTCTCTTGCTTCACCCGGTACTACACGGGCTGTGGGGGTCTTGGGGCTGGATCTTGTAGCGAGCTGCTTGGACAGCTGCCCCTCTGCTGGTGCGCTAGGACTTAGTTCTGGTTAGTCTCTGGGTGGGCTTTGTGTTTATGTGGAAGCGGTGAGCTCTGTGCATTCAGATCAGGCCTGCCAGCTAATGCGACATCTGCCCTTGCCTCTTATAGAAAAGCACATAAAACTCTGACCGTTTTTTAAAAAGTTGCACTAAAAGAATTTGGATGGGGGTGGGCAGAATATGTGTGCTTGTGAAAGTAAAAGGGAGTTCGTTTTGCAAAGCGCTTTATTTCCGTGGAGTCTAAATCCCTTCAAGTCGTTTGGGCGTTCTTAGAAGTGACAGTTTCATAACTCAATGAATAGATAAAGAGTCAGTTTTAGAATAAAAAATAATGGAATACATGAAGAGCTCGTGTACATTTTGGACCAAAATGGACGCCTGAAGGAAAATAACGTCTTAAAATTTTGGTTTTAAGACTTGGAAAAAGTAATTTCTTCATAAAGCATTTTCCTAGTGAAAATTCAAATATCTACTTTGCCATATTTTAAATTGTTATGTAAATTACTTATACAAGTTCTTTCATAAATTATTTGGCTTCACAGTATTTTTTTAAGAGAGAAGGACAGTGACACAGAGAGAGACAGAATCAATTTTTGTTGAGTTTTTCACATAGCATTTGTTGCTCTGACAGTTGTGTACGGGGGTGCTGGGGTTTGATCCCATGTACTCGGGCTTGCTGGTCAAGGGCCATAACCGCCAAGCCACCGCTCCAACCCCCATAGTATTTTTGATAGCAAATGAAGCAAGTTTTTAAAATGTTACTCTTTTATTATGATGACATACAGATTTATTTAACTACTCTATAATGTTCAATTTATGAATACATCAAAATTATTTTTATTGTGTACAAGTAGACGTGTGGGTTTTTCCAGTTGCTTGCTATCCTAATAATGTGAATGTTCTTTTTTTTTTAAGAGAGTTAATTTTTTTCATCCCTTTTTGGTTTTTCTTTATTTATTTGTCTATGCAATGCTGAGGAATTGAACCCATGACCTCACACATGCCAGGCAAGTACTCTACCACTAAGCCACCTACCTCTCTAGCCCCTTTTTCATATTTTTATTAGAGCATTATAGTTATACATAATATTGGGGTTCATTTTGACAATCATACATGAAATATAATTTGTTCCACTTCCTCCCTAGTACTTCCTCTTTCCCTCTCCTCCCTCCCCAGGTACCCTTCTTTTACTATACTGGTCTTCTTTCTATTTATTTACCTTTCTTTTTTTTTTTTTAAAGATTAGTGCTTTATAGGTATACATAAAGGTTCAATTCACTGTAGTATTATTCATATAGTACATGGCATAATTTGGTGAGTTTTATTCTGCATTTCCCCCCTTTTGCCAGTCCCTTCTCCCTCCCTCTCTATCCCCTTTCTTTATTCCATTGGTTTCTCTTGTATTTTCATAATTTCTCTCCCCACTATTTTTCCCCTTATTTTACTTTAGCTTCTGCATATAGAAGAAGACATTTGACCCTTGACTTTTGAATCTGGGTTATTTCATGAGCTTAGTATGATCTTCTCCATTTCCATCCTTTTAATCACAGATGCCATAATTTCATTCATCTTTATGGCTTTATGGCGAAGTGAAACTTTGTGTATATATATATATCACGTTTTCTTAATCCATTCATTTATAAATGGGCATCTGGGCAGATTTCATAATTTGGGTATTGTGAATGGTATTGCTATAAATAATGAAATGATTGTATCACTATTCTGTTGATTTTATTCTTTTAGACAAATACCAAGGAGAGGGATAGCTGGGTCATTTGGTGGTTCCATTCCTAATCTTTTAAGGAATCTCCATACTGCTTTCCTAAGTGATTGTACTAATTTGCAGTCCTACCAATAATGTCTGAATGTACCTTTTCCCCCAGATCATCTTCAGCATTTATTATTATTTGCATTCTTAATTTATCTCATCTATCCTCGTGATCTTAATACACACGCACACAAACACACACACACAAACACCCCTGAGAGATTGAATCTAGGTGCTTTTTACTACTGAACTATATCCCCAGTCCCTTTTTATTGCTGAGGCTGGTTTCAAACTTGAATTCCTCCTGCCTCAGCCTCCTGAATTTCTGGGATTATAGACATGCACCACCACACACAGCTCTAATTTATTTTTGTTCAATTAAAAAAATGCAATGTCTTTCCAATGAAAGACATTGGATTTTTATTTTTTTTAAAGTATGATTGTCACTTTTGTGTCATTACATCTTCTCATCCTAGAGCATGGTGTGTTTTCCATTTATTCATTTTTTGATTTGTGATACATTTCCTCTAAATATTATATAGTTTTAAACATTGAAGCTCCCTTCTCCATTTCCATTTGTAAGACATTTTTCCTAATGTGAATATAATTGTTAGTTTTAAGAAAAGTGGTCATCTTTTTCCAAACATATATACCATTTAGTTTATTTCTTTAATTTAATTAAATAAATGTAATTAAATAGTTTCTAATGATGACTTATTTGTGTTTTTTTTACTTTTGTATATTAATAGAAATAGCTATCGTGTTCTTGGTTCCTGATTGTAATTGAAATATTGCTAGTGTTTTGGCATTTAAAAAATAATACCTTTTTTTCTTAGAAATGGTGTTTGTTTTATTTGCTATTCCATTTTCCAGTTTTGATTAGAAACACTTCCCATGTTTTTTCATCTCTTGTTTATTGAGATGATCACAAGGTTTTCTTCTTTCAAAATGTTGAGTAAGTAGACTGTTAAGTTTCCTGAGAGGAAATCTCATTTGTTTCCTTAGATTGCATTTTTTTTGTGTTTGATGGTTCTCTGCAAATATTTTATCTAGATTTATTTCATTTTTATTCATCTGTGGCATTTTTGCACCATTTTATGAGGTTTTTTTTTTGAACAACCATACAAGTTTTTAACAAAATAATATAAAATGTGTATAGTTTCTGGATACTAGATTTACACCCCAGGAATGCCCCCCAATTACCCACCTGTATCCCTCCCTTCCCTTACCCACAATATCTCTAAAAAAGTATTAGGCTGTATAACATTACACCTTATCTGGATTTAACACATGATAGTGGACCACCTTTCTGAATGGCAAGGGTCTAGTTCCAACCTCCACAGATGAGTGGAGATATTTGACCCTTGGATCTCTGTATTAAGCTGATATTACTAAGCATAATTTCTTCCATAGCCATCCATTTACCTTCAAAGGCTGCAATATCATTGTTTCTAATTGCTGTGTAAAATTCCATGGTATATATATACCACAGTTTTTGGATCCATTCATCCAGTGAGGGACATCTGGTTGTTTCCATAGTCTAGAAGATAGAAAGTTTTATGAGGTTTTAATATTAGTATTTTTCCAAATTAATATAGTGAAAATTGAGACTGCATTTTTGTTCTCCATGGTCTGGAATATTTTTAAACTCATCAGAATTTAATGATCTGGCTGGGCATGGTGGTGCATGCCCGTAATCCCAGTGACCTGGTAGCTGAGGCAGGAGGATTGCAAGTTCAAAGCCAGCTTCAGCAACTTAGCAAGATCCTGTCTGAAAAAATAAAAAAGGGCTGGGGATGCAACTCAGTGGTTAAGTACCCTGGGTTCAATCCCTGGTACCAATCATCATCATCATCATCATCTGTTCTTTAATTTTTACCAGAATTTATTTATGAAGCATCTGGTCCTATTGCCTTTATAATAGTAGCATCTGAATCTGATAGCACCCTTTTGATATAATAATTCATCTATTCATGTTTGGCACTTATTGAATTATTTTTATTTCTATTAAATTTCATTAAAAATATTCCTTTGCCTTGGTCTTCTAGGTCAGTTGCTAATAATTGCATCTTTTATTCTCTTAATTTTTTTCTTTAAATCTGTTCTTTAGGGGTTGGGGATTTAGCTCAGTGGCAGAGCACTTGCCTAGCATGCACAAGGCCCCGAGTTCGGTCCTCAGCCCTGAAAAAAAAATGTGTTCTTTATTTGTGGCTATTTTTCTCCTTACTAATATTGTAGTTTCACTTGTCTTTTAGCCCCTTAATTAAGATTGACAGCATTTTATTTCATTTGTATTTTCAGTCATCTCTTGTATGATAATTTTTATCTTTGCCATTTCAAGCTTAAACTTCACTTTGTCATATTTATTTTACATGTTTTTTCTTTTTGTTTGTGTTTTTACTTGCTATGCTTTGTCACCCTTAAATATTTTTTTTAATTGGTGTCTTCTAGTTACACACAACATTGTGATTCATGGTGATATATTTGTGCATGCATGTAGTATAAATTGATCTGTTTCATTCTTCCATACCTCCCTTTTTCCCTCCCCTCCCAGGTTCCTTACCTCTTCTCTGTTGGTGTCACTTCTCTTTTAATGAGGCCCCTTTTCTTTGCTTTTTTCCTTTCTGGTTTCTGAATATAAGAGAAAACATGACCCTTGACTTTCTGAGTCTGATTTATCTCATTTAGCATGATGTTCCCCATTTCCGTTCATTTTCCTGTGAGTGCCATAATTTTGATCTTCCTTATAGCTGAGTGAGACTCCACTGTGTATCTACAGCATATTATTTTTATCCATTCATATGTTGATGGACACCTGAGTTGGTTCCATAACTTAGCTATTGTGAATTGTGCTGCTATAAACATGGATATGCATGTATTGCTATAGTATACTGATTAATTCTGCCTATCCATGAACATGGTAAGGGGGTTGGGTCTTTCCATCTTCTAGTGTCTTCAGACACTAGGAGTTTTGTTGTTTTGTTGTGAATGGAATTGCTTTTCAGTTTTCTTTTCCAGTGGGTTCATTATTGGTGTATATAAAAGCTACTGATTTCTGTCTGTCAATTTTGTATTGTTACTTTGCTGTATTTATTAATCAGCTCGATAAGTCTTCTGGTGGAGTTTTATGGGTCTTCTAACTATGACATCATAACATCAGTAAATAATAATAAGTAGACTTCTTCCTTTCATATTTGTATCTCTTATTTCCTTCTTGTGCCTAATTGCACAGATTAAAATTTCAACTATTCTAATTGGGTAGAAGTGTTGACAGTAGACATCCTTGTCTTAGTCCTGATTATAGAGGAAAATTATTTCATTTTTCCCCAGTAATTATAATATTGGCTGTGGGTTTGTTGACAATAATTGTTACGGTGTTGAGTTAAGTTCTCCGTATCTATAATTTATTATTTATTTATTTAGTACTTGGTATTGAACCTAGGAGAGCTTAATCACTGAACTACATCCTTAATCCTTATTTTTTGTTTTGAGACATAGTTTCACAAAGTTGCTTAAGGTCTTGCCAAGTTGCTGAGGCTGGTCTTGAATTTGTAATTCTCCTTCCTCAGCCTCCCAGATTGTTGGGATTAGAGGTGTGTGCTACTACACCCTGCTCTCTGTAATTTATAGTTTTCAGCATGAATTTTGTCAAAACTTTTTCCTTCATCTAATGAGATGATCATTGTCCCTGCTTCTACCTGTGTGATAAATCATGTCCTCTGCATTTGGCATCAGGATGATACTAAGTTTATAGAATGGATTTGGGTGTTATCCTTTCCAGCTCTATGGAACAATTGAGAATCATTGGTATTAGTTTTTTGAAGGTCTGGTAGAATTCAGCAGGGAGTTTGGTCCTCGGCTTTTTATTACTGCTTACTTCTCATTACTTCTTAACAGTCTTTTTAGGTTTCCTTTGTCCTCTTGGTTCAGTAGTGGTAGTTCACATATGTCTAATAATTTGCCCATTTCTTCCAGATTTTCCAATTTGTTGGAATATAAGTTTTCAAAATAGTGTGTAAAAATCTGGATTTTAGCGATGTCTGTGGTAGTATCCCCTTTGTAATCTCTAATTGTATTAATTTAACTCTTCTCTCTTTTTGAGGGGTGCTGGCTAAAAATTTAGTCAATCTTGTTTTCTTTGCAATGAACCCATTCTTTGTTTCATTCATCCTTTGTATGATTTTTTAAATTCTTTATAAATTTGTCTCTTATTTATTTCTTTCTACTGATTTTGAAAATGGTTTGTTCTTGATTTTCTTGCACCTTAAGATACATAATTGCATTTTTTCAATATCTGATTTGTTAATGTAGACACTTATCTTAGAAGTATATCCCTGCTCCAAGAAAGAGCAATTCAGCTATTTCAATTTTTAAGTGGGTTCCCACCAAATTGGCTACTGCCTGCTCACACTGAGGACAGATCTACATTCAGTGTGCTCTGACTCACCTACCACTCTCCTCTGGAAACACCTTCACAAATATACTTAAAACAGTGTTCCCTAGGTGTTCCTTAGTTTAGTCAAGGTGACACCTATAATTAAGCAGCACAAAAGATACTTCATAAATGTTCTTTATACATTTGGCAAAGTAAATTTTCTTTGTGCTATAACAGTATAAAATGTTATTTTTCGTTAAAATAAAAATAAATTATCCTTTCAGCATAGCCCAGCTAATATCCTTCAAACAAAATTTGAGAAAGTGTCAAGGTGGTAGTATAGCAGCAAATTGTACTTTCCGGCTTTTTGCAGCTTAGAATCAAGGAAACTGAACAACTATGCAGCTAGGCCCATGACTGAGGGAATTCTCAGAAGTTCAATATCGGATAAGTGGTGGCTCAAACTTATGGTCTTTTGAAAAGAAGGCCAGAAAGTGCATCAGTGCTGAGAGTGGTGGAAGTGGCAACAGCACAGAGCAAAGGGGAGAGGTAACCCAAAGGGAAAGAAACAGTGAACTGTGAGAGGTGCTCAGGATCACCTGTTTAAAAAGAAATGTATTTATGAGCTAAAAAGGAAGCAGGGGCACCTATAAATTGATGCCACACAACCATGTCATTAATATTTTGTAGTGGAGAGAACAATTGATCCGCTTGTCTGTTTCCTTCTGATAAAGGTCCAGGTAAAGTTGAATGTGCGCATAAATGAGTAATGAAGAATGGTGTAGCCTTTTAACGTATTACTCATTGTAACTGTAAAAATAAAGATGTACTAGGTTTAACAGGATGTTCAATAATATTTACTGTTTCCAGCAGAGGGATTGCACAAGCTGCAAATTGAGAGTCAATTATAATATTAACAGAAAAAGATATATCTGATAAAAGAATTAAAGTAGCATATAATTTATTTTGTTGAGTGATAGGGAGTGGAGATGGTAACTTTTATTGTGAGAACTTTATAGGCTGCTTTATTATGTTTAGTAGCATTAGTAAGATATGTAAACCTATCAGGAATAGGAACTGTCTTACAAATGTAAGAGTATCCATATAGAAAGGATAATGACAAGTAAGCTGTGGTAAAAAAAAAAAAAATCAGTTAAAGCTATTTGTCAGGCCAGACTTTTTTTTATGAGAGAGGACAGCGAGAGAAAGACAGAATAAATTTTAGTTTTTCATGTGGCCTTTGTTGCTCTGACACTCATTGTTTATGTGGTGCTGGATGGAGTTGGAACCCGCGTACTTGTGCATGCCAGGCAAGCGCAGTGACCGCTGACTGTGTCACTCCAGCCCCATGCCCAGACTAATTTTGTAAACTTCTTTAATTTGATTATGGGATAAAGGCATGACAATTGAATCAGGTTCTGTACCTAATAAAATATGTAGAGGTGCTCGAGCCTTTTGTATGTCTATGGCAATTTTTTTCAAATACATTTGCAAAAATTTAGAGGGATTAATTGGAAAAAAATCTATTTAATGCAAGCATCATCTTCAGTCAAAAGCATACTAGGAGAGTATAATATAGGAAAAATCAGTAATTGTATGTTTATGAGAATCAAAATGTTGTAGTAGGGCAGAATCGACCTGCATCTTAATCCATTTCAATTCTTCTATGGCTTGAAGGGGGTTAATGTTCTAGGATTATTAAGATCAGTATGGACTTGAAGGATTTTAAATAGGTGTGTTAATTGATAAATAGGGATTCCTAAGGAAGGCCTAAGCCAATTAATATCGCCTAACAATTTTTGAAAATATTTGAAGTATTAAGTGAATCTCTTTGTATTTGTACTTTCTGTAGAATAATATTTTTATATATTTTGTTCTTAAATAAATGTTTCCTGTATTTGAATTTTATCAGTTGTAATAATCCAGCCCCATTAGAGGGTTAATTTTTTATACAATTTATGTAATTGGCCTTTTGTAGGGGCAGCTAACAGTATATCATACATGTAATGGATAATATAAACTTGAGAAAATTTTAATCTTACAAGGTCTAAGGTTAATCCTAGAAAAGTTTGAAGGAATTAACAAGATAGTAAAATAATAATCTTTAAGATCAAACACATGTATGAAGATTAATCCCATTTATCTAATTTACCCATTTTAACACTTAAATTTAGGTTACTTATAAGACCAGTATATTTTACAAGTGTAGATAAATGGCAAAAGCTATTTTTTTTTTGTTGTTGAAGAAAAATCTTAGAAGCAATGGATGTTATACTCTGAAAATTTATAGAAATCAACACTATTGATTAATCACCTAGAAAAACATGTGGGCTCTGCTATTTTTTTTTTAAATAAGAAAGGGACAGTGAGAGAGGGAATCAATTTTATTTAGTTTTTTATATGGCTTTTGTTGCTTTGATACTGTATTGTGTATATGGTGCTGATGATGCCAAGGGGTCACAGGTTCCATCCCTGTATGGGCTACCACTGTAGCCCCTGGGTTATTAATTTTAAACACATCTTTATTCTTATGTTTAACCAGTTTAAATGGAACCTTTTTGTAAACATTTAAGTCACATGAACTAAAAGTCATTTGGATCCATCTTTTTTAAAATTTAATTTATGAGCACTCATTTGTAAGCCAGTTTGGTACCATGTTGACACAATATAACACACATGTACACATATGTACAAAATGGCTGTACACAAAAAAACAGGAAACACAGATTTTAGAGCCTTTTATTGAAAAATTGACCTTTGAATAAAGGCAGTAAGAAACCAGGATTTAAAACTTGAGTTAGATAAAACAAGACTGACTGAAAAATATGTTTAGGTGAACAAAAGGATAGGCAAATTCACTGTAAAATTAATCTCAAAAAAATGAGTTTTTCCCCCAAAAATGAAACAGCTATATTTAATCTAGAAAAGGAGCATGTAAACATTTTTAGCAGACCACAGTGTACTTTTGAAATCAGAGTTAGAGTTAGCCTAGACATTGAAAGAATATGTGAGCCCACATGAAGAGAAAACTCTGCAGGAATTAGTGTTTCCTGACATTTTTTGGCCTATCCTATCAAATATAAAACACTTGAACCTGACATACTGCTTTAGTTATCATACCTAATCTGCCTTTCAGGACCTATCCAGTCTCCTTGTCCCACAAGCTGGTCAGCAGTGATAACTACGGGCAGATTAGCATTCTGATTGCAGAGAGCCTGTTGCATAGCTTCCTCATGCCACCAAGTACAGAACTGTAAAAGTTCAGAAGGCTCTAGGCAGGTTCTCCCCAACAAGTCCCAATCACACAGTATGAATTGTTTAGCCTCAGCCATTCCTCTTCAATAAGTCCATTAAATAAGGTGAAGTGGCTCCATATGTGGAGACTGCAACTTTAAAAGCCTTTTGTTTTATAAGGAATCTGGGAATAGCATACATTAACTCCTCCCTGAGGGAAATTAGGATCAACATTAGGACCAAAAGATTTGACAAGCACAAGGGAACACAAGGGACTAAATATGCCTCAAGGTTCCCCTCTCTCTGGACCATTCTAATGCCAGTAGAGAGGGCTGAGGCTAACATAGTTACTTTAGAATCCTCTGCCGCAGGAGACAATTCATCATTACTGGATTCTGGACATTGCAAATCATCCTGAGATGAGGGGAGGTGGAGGGTCATCGATCTCTAAAATTTCCTCTGCTAAATTCTTTTAACTTTATAATCCCCCTTCACTTAACCCCTCAGGAGTGTAATGGCTGGAAAACTAAAATGATTAAATCACATGATGGCCAAACATAAATAGAGATCACATTCCCCTGATGCAGGCCCTTTTAAAAGCTTTACGTACAGCAGTTTTCCCTGTGTAGGCATCCACTAACAGTGCTTTTTAATATATTATGTAATAAATGAAAATCCCTCCAAGAAGAATGAACTCTGGAGACCAGAAGCATAGCTCTTAGGAACTTCAAGTAGTTCTCCTGTTTAGTTTCATTTTCTCCCATTTTTGTATGTCCCTCGTGTCTCGGAGAGTGATCTGCAGGCACTTTTCCTGGAAGCATTACTTCTCCAACATTCTTGGTGAGTCACCAAGCCTGTTCTTGTCCCTGTTCTGGTGCCAGGCTAGATGTAAGAGTGCTGGAGATCACCTCTTGAGTAATGCTGAAGAACTGAGGTGGGAAACCAGGGGACTCAAGGCAAGACTGCACAGGAGTACCAGTGGTACTCCATGAAGCATTTTATTTCTTGTGATAGTTTACACTTAAGCAAGCAAAAATACATTTAAAAACATTTGTAATGAATAATTTGTTTATAATATCCAGTTTATATAATGCCAGATGTCCTGCATCCTTCACCTGAACATGAACTCCTCACTTTTATAATGTCACTGTCTTCACATGGGACTTAGACCATAGGCATTACTCTTATGATCTGATAGATATTTCAGGTGTCCCTGAACTGTTTTGTCCCAAGACCTCAAATTCAGCATTCCTTGTTCAACTCTAAGTGAATGTGTTCTTATTCTATCCCCCATACTATCCCACAGTGGACAGTTTGGCATAGAAATAGTTGTAAAACAGAAAGACATTCTGACTTTAGCTGACCCAGGAGCTGCACAGCAGGTTAGTGCTTGAGAAGAGTTCTGTGTTTTTCAACTTGCAGAAAAATGTTGTGAGGTACCATTTTGAGGTCATATTTGAGCTTGCATCTGTTTTCTCTTAATTCTGTTTTCACCAAGACTTTAAATAATTTCTAACCCCACCATTTCTGTTGTTACGCTTAGTATTGTAGGTGGGTCTGGGGTTTATGGATAGGTGGGTCTGTGATGTGGGAAAAGGTTGGCCTTGTTCTAAGATTGAGAATAAGATTCAAAATGATGTTGCCAAGGTCAAGTTCTATGTAACATTCCTGCCTTGTTCTTTTTATTTGACAGGAAAAGAGATGAGAGAGAGAAAGAGCCAGGATGTCTCTTAAATTATTTCCTTTTGAGAGGGGGCATTAGTTGAGGATTTCTGTAGGCATTTGTATTGAAAAATTCTAATACAGCTCAGCAGGAGGATGTTCTGTACTCTCTGATCAGTAGTAGCATCGATGATCCTCTCAGAGAAAGAGGTGAAGAGCCAAAACAGGGAGGGTCCAGCAGCAAGGATGATAATTACACAGAGAATTTGGAAGAGGAAAGTATCTAGGCAAGCTCCTGTTCAGTTGGTTGGTAATTGGAATGTGTTAATTCTGTATGGGAAGAAGGTTCACTGGTTATAGTTGAGACAGCCAGAAAAGTGATAGGAAACACTTGTTTTAATTGAAGGCAGGGTGTTATAGGTAAATTTTAATGGGAATGTAGTGGATGGCCATAGTGGATTTCTATGTGTTTCACACTGGCTGACACCTCAGGGAGGAGCACTGATAGGGATATTAGTGGGTAAGGAAAAGTTTCTAGTCAGCATAAGAGAACAGTAGAGGCAGGAGTATGAAAAGCTATGGTGGGAATTAAAATGAATAGAGACATTGAATTTGGTTAGGGTGTTCCAGCCAAGAATAAGTGTTGGGTATCCAAGCATGAGTGGGGCCTTCCAGTCACACAGCTGAAAACAATGGTTTTAGCCTAGGATTTTAACTTGTGGGGTAGAATCCCATTCTTGTAAGGTCCCAATTTCTATCTGTCTACAGATAATCTATCTCCTGCCTCAATTTCTCTCTGAAGAGATCCTTGACTACTGTCAAGGTAACAGGGCAATGACCATTCTGGTTTCTTTGTGCTGATGGTGGGTGTTGGCTGTGGCAATCAGGAAAACTCTCCAGATGGTCTGTTTGGTAGATGGGGGGAGGGCTTGGTAGAAATTGGGAGGCAGCTTAGTGTGTGTTCTGACATGCCATTTATTTATGAGTGGAAGACATTCAGGTCCTTAGTAGTATTGCTAAAAAACATTTAATTTTTATAATGGCACATGTCCCATTGAGGTAGGAAATGTCATCTGATTAATGTAGCTTTTTATTGGCATTACCTCTGTGTTAGTGGAAGGATCTCTTTAGCTGAGTCACTTAGGACTGTCTTGGTAAAGTTAGTTAGGACTTTTATGTTCCACATTACATCTTTTAGATTAATCTGAGGGATAAATACTAGAACTATTTATCTATGGGAATACTTACACAAACATACATTTTGAGTTACATTAAAAGAATCATTGTCTCTTCTTAAATGCCATGTATGACTGTGCTTTGGTTATAATTCTCCTGGCAGGTGTTTAAGACAAAGTTGCTCAAAATTGATCTTTTGTCTCTCTGGTCTTAGGCTTAGCTGAGATTCTTCAGGAGGCCACTCTCAGGGACATGTGAGAAACCTCTTGTCTCCTTCAAGCTTCCTCTACCAGTGGTACCATCTGCACGGATGGGCCAGGGCCTTGCTGACCACATGTGGCTTCCCTTGGAAGCATCGGTGAACCTCTTTGCAGACTGTGCACTGGTTGATGCTCTCTGGGATCTTCATGATCCTGCTGATTGGTAGGTCATTTGACTCACAAGAGGTGCAAGGCTGAAGTTGTCCCATAGTTCTCTGGGTCCTGCCTGACCCTAAAGGCCAGCACCAAAATATTGGCTGCTTTTCCTTGGCTGTTTACTTCCTTGACTTTGGTCTAAAGTTTTTGTTTTAAACATCCTGCAGGCCATTTCAACAGTCTTAAAGTGGGAGTACTTAACTTTAATGTGAACAGTTTTATAGTAACCCATTTCATTTAATTAGGGTCAGTTACACTATTAGAAATTAGTATAATATCTTATTTGTCCTTTAGGTGATGGCATGTCTTAACTCAGGTTTTTTTTTTAGAATTAGTACTTCTGAAAAGCATTAAAAGGCAACAATTGTGGCTGGAGCAGTGGTTCGGTGGTTACAGTGCTTGCCTGGCATGTGCAAGTGTACAGGTTCAAACTCTAGCACCCCCGTACACAACAACAAAAGCCATGTGAAAAACTCAATAAAAATTGATTCTCTCTCTCTCTCTTGCTCTCTCTTTCCTTCTCTCTTAAAAAAAAAAAAAAGGCAACAGTTGTAAGGTTTACAAGGAAAATGCAAAATGGAATTAATAAGTCCCAAAACATTTGGCTTGGTTCATAGCTTTAAATCAAGAAACAGTTTCTTTAACATTAATGTCTTTGGTATCTATTTTGCCTCCAAAAAGATCTGTAAATCCATCCTTTGAAGACATCTTAAATGAGCTTGTATTTAGCCTAGTTTTGAAGCATCCTAACATGGAGTAGGGTGTGTAACAGAGACTTATTGCAGGCAAGGTGGGGTTCTGGACAAATAGCAACATTCAAACCCTTACAAGTTTCAACACTGTCAACCTTAAAGCAAACTGAACACTCCTTATTACAAATTATAATAGAAAAACTAATCACAGTATATTAAATGACATAAATAAATTTCCAACCTAATTTGTTGTTTCCAAACTAGTCTGAAAAGAGATTACTGCTATAGACAACTTCAGTCTGGAAATAGCAACATGGTAAAGTGCCATCCCAAGTTTCATACTTCAAAAGATTTGTGTACCTAGAGAGCATGAATACAATGAATATACGAAGAAGACAGTAATACCACCAGTTACACTGATGTCTTTATATGAACCAAATTGCAGATGGATATATAATTTGAAAGGAGATATTAGTTACTGGAGAGACAGCTCAATTCCAGGGCCTTGTTAAGTACTTTTTAATGGAGCTTAAGGAATGCTGCATTTTATGACCTCTAGGGTAAAATTTCCTTCAAGGGATATATTGGGTATGAGGACCCTAAGAATAACTCTTATTTCCTTGAGAAAACCCTGTGGAAGCCAGCAGAAACCTGCAGTAGCAGGAAAAAAATTTCTCTAATAAGATGAAAAATTTTGGGGTTGGGGATTTAGCTCAGTGGCAGAGCACTTGCCTAGCATGCGCAAGTCCCCGAGTTCGGTCCTCAGCCCTGGGGGGGAAAAAAGATGAAAAATTTTTGGCAGTGTTCCTTTGTGGACTTGAGAGTTCCTTCAGAAGTTTCTTCAGATTCACTGATTCAGCAAAACTTATATCACCCAATATTGAATGCTTGTTTGAACAGTAAGAATAAAAATCTGTGCAAGCACATTCAACTATGAAGAACACACTTGGTCCTCAATATTCAAATTGTATTTTGTTGTTCTTTGAAGTATCTAAGAACACTAGTGTGTGGAGTGCCTTGAAACCAGATTTCACATGGCAGATATAAAAGTTCTTTGAAAATGACTGTTCTTGCAAGCAACAAAGGTACCTTTCGGGTACTTCTCTAGCATATTTTCAATGGGTCATGTGGAAACTGGCTTCCAAAAACAACCCTTGTAACCTTCCTTCCTGATTTACATTCAGATATGAGGAAATCAAAAATTACTTTTTTTTCCGTTGAGGAAAAATACAGGTCAAACCCAGAGAAACATAAAATGGCAGAAAAGATTTGAGTTGTACAACTGAAAGACCCTTTCCCCATCCCCTCCAGCTTAGCACTGTGACGCACACAAGGCACTTACTTCAACCAGGAAGTATGACAGAAAGATAAGGGTTAAGCAAAAACAGGATATCTGTGGTTGATCATCCTGACAGAACAAAGAACAGACCAACAGTCGATACCCTCACCCCATAAAGATAAGAGTCAAGTCAACATCCATAT